>ML111635.1:152195-176886 GCA_003697995.1 Taxidea taxus jeffersonii
AAAAAATAGTAATAGATGTCCCAGAAGTTAAATAAAAGCATAGTCATTCAAATTCAGATCTTAAGGGATGAATAAAATTGTAGATTAGATACAGCTGAAGAAAGAATCAGCAGGAAGGAAAATTAATCCAGACAGCCATTCTCAATCTGGCAACATATCTGAATCTCCTGAAAAATTTTAAAATGCCAGTGGCCAAACAACACTGCCCACCAATTAGATCAAAATCTTTGAAGAAATGGTTTAGGCATCAGTCTTTCTTACAGTTCCATAAATGAGTACATTGTGAGGCTGTTCTAGCACGAGCTATCTCAGGGAGAGAATACAAGAAATTGGTCAATGGAACTAGCACGATCTGGAAGGAAAACACTCCTCGCTCCCCCCAAGACATGAGGCTTGTTGTAGGTCTCTATTTTTTTTACTGTCTTTTCTGTGCCAGTCACCATAGATACACAAGACACAAAAATTAAGAATTTCAAGGTGTATCCTGAAGTAGTTACCACAAAATCCAAACTTACCGATGAGCTGCTTTTATTAGGAAGCTAGATGGCAGCTGAAATTTCGCTGTAACAGGGACAGAGTTGTGTTGCAATAGAGGAACATTCAGAAATCTCAATCCATTGGGGTTTACACCTGTAAAACTACTGTGTATTTTTCCCAGTACCTGCTCACAGCTGTGCTGTGCTGAACACACACACTCAATCTCTGCTTCTGCTCTGGCGGACCTAAAAGCCACTGAGTTTCCTCCTCAACCATGGCCAGCTCTCCAGAGTCTTCATGAATAGGTTTTCAGGTCTCCCATGCCTGGGGATCTCAGATCTTTCCCACTGGGAGAGGAAGGAATGGCCTCTCCATGAGTGGTGAACTCAACACTTTGACCCAGTCCCTCCTAACGTGCTTGGATGGTAGTTGGTTCTGAATGGAGCCTTTCGAGGCATCTGTGGGATGGTGGATGATTCCCAGCAGAGATGACACCATGATTCCAGAATGTGTTGTGCTATGTATCAAGCCATTATTAAGCCATTACCTTGAGTCTGGAGTTACTGGAAACATCTCACTTCATACCACTCATGGGAATAACATGAATGATATTTCATGAGCCCAACCTTAAAAGTAAATTAAAAATGAACACAGCCTTAAAAATAAATTTAAAATAAAAAAAAATTGTAAATAAACCATTTCCCCTGGCCTTATCCTGTTCTCTTAATAATTCATAGCACCTATTTTTTAAAATAAGCAGTGTAGTTGATTGTCATACTTTTTCAATAAACCTTTAAAATTCTTGAGATGTTGAGAAATCCCAATATTTCAGAACTATTTCTTGGATGAATTCCATTTAATTTCATTTCTTGGAATGAATTCCAAATTTAAAGTTTAGAATGTTACCCGTACTTAAAAACGGTCAGACAATTATATTAATATCTTCTGATTCACTAGTTTGCTATAGTTTGCATTGATTGAATAATTCTCATTATAGGTAATGGAACAAAGCACATCTCCTTGGTATACAGCTACAGAGCCCTGATTCCTACCATTTTCTGCATTGTACTGCCACCTACTGGCTAATATTACTATGGCACATTAGCTGGAACAATAATTTACCATTACTGAGTATTGTCATTTAAAAAAAAAAAAAATCAGAGCAAGGACAATCCAGACATTAGCACATGCCACTATTATACCCCACTGTTCATTTATCTTGACAAAAGACTCATGAAATCTTTTTTTAAAATCACAATAAAAAGGAAACATCCCAATAATTTCATTGACTTGTTGGGTTATTTAATAAAATCAAGCTATACTATATTTTTAAAATATTTTGGCTAAAAAATTTTAGAATCAGAAAAATAGAGAATTCCTAGAAATAATTTCCTATGTTATTTATTTATTTTTTAAGATATTTTATTTTTAATTAATCTCTATACCCAATGTGAGGTTTGAACTCACAATTCCAAGATCAAGAATGACACACTCCTACAACGGAACCAGCTAGGTGCCCCAGAAATAATAACTTTAACTTTGTCATTCTGCATATGAGAAACCATAGGTCCGGAAAGGACATGCAAGCATCTGCTGCAAGCCTCATAGCTAGTTGGTAAATTCAGATGAAAACCCCATGAATTGTGACTCATGACTAAAGATTTTTTTTTTTTCCTGCAATTTGGCTTTACTAGCTGAGAAAATTGTCCCACTACTTTATTGGAGAAAGCATCATGGAAATAATTAGATGTGAGATGAGGTTAGCTCAATCGTCATTTTATGAAATAAAATCAAAGATCTCTTGAAACAACTGTGTGGACAAAGGTTTGCAGTGTGGAGAGCAGAAGGGAGTTTTGGAGGGGCATGAACTCAAGATAGCATGCATCAACTCCAAGTGAAGCTCGTTAGGGTCATACAACCAGTATTTCATTAAGACAAAAGGTACCTATCATTGTTGCTCTATTTGTAGTTTCATGAAAGAAAAACACTCTACAAAACCCAGGAATTATATAGGAAAAACAGAGCTAGGTTGAATTATGTTGGTTTTAATACCTGATCCTACATTGAGAAAAAGGGGAAAAAGACTGTGTCCTGGTGAACTTGCTTCCTAAGAGTCCAGTCTCACAGAACTAGACAAGGGTGTAGATTCAGTGACACAGTCACCCCAACAGGACAAATACCTTTGGGGCACACCGGTACCCTTCCTGCAGAATTATTAGAACATACAATCCAGTATTTTTTTAAAATTATTTTTATTTTTTATTATTTATTTATTTATTTCCCCCTTTTTTTCTTTTTGAATTTTTAATTTTTTATAACCACATAATGTAATATTAGCCCCAGGGGTACAGGTCTGTGAATCCCCAGTCTTACACAAGTCACAGCTCTCACTGTAGCACGCACCCTCCCCAGTGTCCATCACTCAGCCATCTTATCCCTACCTCCCACCCCCCCCCAGCAACCCTGTTTATTTTCTGAACAATCCAGTATTTCAAAACAGTTACTGGTGTATACTGGAATACGTAAGGGTGAGAATTAATCATAGGAATCAAGGATAAGAAGTCATTAAAAAGAAGACAGTGGTGGGGCACTTGGGCGGCTCAGTGGGTTAAAGCCTTTGCCTTCACCTTAAGTCATGATCCCAGGGTCCTGGGATTGGGCCCCATGTCAGGCTCTCTCCTCTGCAGAGAGCCTGCTTCCTCCTCTCTCTCTGCCTACCTCTCTGCCTACTTGTGATCTCTGTCTGTCAAATAAATAAATAAAATCTTCAAAAGAAAAAAAAAGAAGACAGTGGGACCAATATGTAGACAAAGTGTTCAAAATCCAAAACGCTGAAATGTTCGAAATGGGCACAGCTGGCAAACAAATGACTCAGCTGAACACTTGCAGGATTCCTGTCCTTTGGAAATAAAATGGCAATCTATCTGTCCCAGGTTGGGCATGGTAAGGTCTCTGCTCCACTCCCCAACTCGGCTCTCAATACCACCTTTTCTGTTTCTGCTGCAGCAAAAATCAAGCCTGCGAGAGTTCAAAGAGCATCGTGCCCCTTCCCTCCTCCCATCCTTTGATTACAGGTTTCTACCGTGCACTCCATCCTCTTTTCATTCCTAGGGGAACCCTGCTGTATGCCCTCTACAACTTAATCTCCATCCAGAAGTGGAGAGTACAGGGCTCTCCACCTCTACACGCTGGGTGAACTTGGACGAAACTCTTAACCTCTTTGTGCTATTTGACAAAAGGCGACAAGGAGAGTGCGCATGTCAGGAGGTTTCTGTGAAGGTTCCAGGTGATCACATAGAGAGAACACATATGATGCCTGGTAAATTCGAAGATCTAGACAAAAGGCTAAAATAATTATTTTAAATATGGTTAATATATTCTAATGCTATGAATATATGCAACCACTCATTCAGAGAAGCTGAGCTTCTGGGCAATCCTGTGATATAACACAAATGTAGTCTTAAAACAGAAGCCTTCCCCATTAAGATGACCTGTGTAGAGGCAGAGGAGAGGAGGGCTGGGGACTAGGGGTAGGGGAGGGAGGCACGGATGGCATAATTAATGGGCTCAGATCGCCCTCTGGTGGCATCAAGGGGGAAGTGCAAAAGGAAGGAACCATTGTTCTTGCTCACCTGCCAACACCCACTCAAGCTCCACCCCAAGCCAGTGTCTCTGGAGAGCCCTGGGCTAGGTGGAAATAGTATCAAAATACGGACATAGAACATTCACTGCGCTAGATAATCCTTCAAGCTTCTCCCTCCCAACTCCCCCCCCTGCTGATAACCTACTCATTGGTTTAAGACTGAGTTAAGAGTCTCCTTGCCCCTGACCTTGCTTTCCCACGCTGAATTAGATAAATGTCCATGTTCCCAAAGTAGGGATGCTGAGGATGCAGCTGTTGAAGCTCTTGCATATCTACAGAGCCCTCCCCTCCTGCAAGTTTTGCCCCAAATCCTGGGGACAAAGCATGTTCCCCTTACGCTCAGTTAAAGAAGGAGCCAAACATATACACACACCAACAGCCAGATTGCTCAGGTTGTGACAGGTAAGGGGCCGGGGCGCCCAGAGAAAGCATCAAGATGACCCAAGCATGGGGCAGGGGTGCAATGGGGCAGTGGAGTTGTCTCTGAGGACAGAAGTTTTGAGGGGACATCTGTAAAATGAGGAGGAGCTGGTTAGAAGAGTTTACAGTAGGAATGGATTTGAAGATAAAAAGGGGATCCAACAGGGGCACCTGGGTGGCTCAGTGGGTTAAGCCTCTGCCTTCCGCTCAGGTCGTGATCCCAGCATCCTGGGATGGAGCCCCATATCGGGCTCCCTGCTCGGTGGGAAGCCTGCTTCTCCCTCTTCCACTCCCCCTGCTTGTGTTCCCTCTCTTGCTGTGTCTCTCTGTCAAATAAATACATAAAATCTTTAAAAAAAAAAATAAAAGGGGGTGTATCCAATAGACCCAAGAAGAAATGGGTAGATTTGCTGGAGACTGTGAGACTTTTGAGGTGATGCTGATAAAGTCAGTTGGTTTAACAAATGCCCAGAGCCCAAGATGATGAGTTGTGTGTCTAGGCTCTTAACCACGGGCATTCTATCATGACAGGTTTTACCTAAAGTAGACTGCAGTTGCCTCTATTTTGAGAAACTCTTTCCTTTTGCCTTCCTTCCTTCCAGAACCACCCATGTGGCTACTTGGGGGAAGAACATTCCAGAAGAAGGGAAAAACAAGGACAAAAGCCCAAAGGTAAGAGCATGCCTTGTTCGCTCCAAGAACAACTCAGACCCATATGGCTGGACCAGGGCTCTTTGACCAGATATAGAAAAGCTTATTTGGGGTCTTCTAACTCCCACACCATTGTTTCCATGGTACTGATCAAATCAGTGTGAGGATACAAGAGAAATTACTCAGAAGCAAGGAGTAGTTCCTGTGGCTATTGTCAGGTCAGAACAATAACAAGAGAGCATTTGTGAGGAGAGGATATTTATTTGTTTGTTTGCATGTTTTTAATAAGGTCATTTATTTCTCTGGATCTCTGACTGGACACTAGATCATTGCCGAAGAACATTCTGGCGCTGAATGTAATGCCTGTGGGAACTCAGAGTGTGGGTGGTTTCGTGGGCAGGAAGTAGGGGAGAGCCATGTTCTACTGCAAAAACAGCCGAACGCCACAGAAACATTTTCAGATGTCAGGTACTCAGAGCAGAGACTGAATGTCCAGAACCCAGCATGGTGTTTGGCACAAAATGGCTCAGTAAAGTGGGACCAAAGTTGGTTGAAGCAAACGGGAACATTTTGTGGATCTAACATGAGATAGATAATCCAGCTGAGGGTTCCCAGTGAATGTTTCAGGAATGAGGCAGGAGTGTTGAAGGAGCTTGTTTGTGCTGTGAGCCCTGCTTCTCCATAACGGAAGCTTTCAAGGAGGCTGTGTGCTTAGCCATTTTCAAGCAGAGCAGCTGGAGTTGGGGCTTGGAATTCTTGCCCTGCCCACACCTTGCCCACACCTTGCCCACAGCCTGCAGCTCCAGTGGGTTCCACTCCCAAATTAGTCCACTCCCCGCTGGTAACCACCAGCAGAGGCCTCAAGAAGAGAGGGCTTGTTTGGTTTGGCAGTAAGCTGAACGAGTTTCTGAGGTTTCCCATCGCTTCCCCCCCCACTCCCCTCCCCACCCTCCCCGAACACTCCTCCCGTAGGAAACCTGATCATCCAGCTACGTATTGGAGAAAACAAGTGGCAAAAACCAACTGCTTATAGATGTACGTGCTCTGGTCTGAGCTACCACAGAAAAATGTGCAGAAACCAAATGAGTTACAGACACACAGAAAATGGGACTCTCTCAAGTGTGGTTATAGAAATGCCAGATCTGGTTCATGCACTTACTTCTGGAATGACTGGTAAATGTCACCATAGAGAAGGTTTTAGTTTTCTTTTCATACCAGAGTCATTAAGTTTCATATATATATTTTTTCCCCCATCAAGTTGTTCATACTGGGTATTGGTGTTCTACTGATGTTCCTGCCAACACTTGGAGTCATGGAAGGTGAAGGACTAAGGACTCTGCCACACCTGGCTCTGCTTCTGCCCTTCACTGTTGCTTAACCAGGAGCAGGTTATTGAAGCACTTTGCTTCTCTGGAAAATGGGCATCATAAGCCTCCCTCCCAAGGCAATAATAAGGATCTATGTGGCCATCAGAACATGTTTTAAAAGTGAAATACAAAAAAGTTCTTAAATTTCTGAAATGGCATATACTTGTCAAACATTTCTCTGGTCTTGCCCTGTTTCTCTTCAGTCTGTCTTGATTTTAGACCTTGGTCATATTTCATCACTACTTAAAGACCAGATGCCTCTTTTTTTTTTTTTTTTTTTTTTTGAGAGAGAGCCCCTAATGCAAGTGGCCTGGCGAGGGGTAGGGGGGAAGCGGACAGGGCCAGAGGGAGAGAGAGTCATAAGCAGGTTCCACGCTCAACGCTGAGCCCTACATGGTGCTTGATCTCATAACCCTGAAATCATGACCTGAGCTGAAATCAAAAGTCTGAGGCTTAACTGACTGAGCCACACAGGAGCCCTTAGAGACCAGATGCTTAACTTAAACCAATGGAAACAAAGATCCCCAAATACTGATTTTGAAAGAGACAAATGATAATTTTGTGGTCCTACCCTCTTTGGGGTCATACACTCCCTATTTCCCAGGATGGAGAAAACACATCCCCCCATATGAATGACAGGCATTAGAATACAAACTTTCAATAAACCTCTCAAGTTACATCTTAAAAAATACTAGCAGGCAAAGTGTGTAATTTTGCATTTCCCAAGAATTTTACAATCTCCTCTGTGCACAGTTATCAGACCAAGAGGCAGCACAGAGAAAAGCACACTGTGTGGGCAATTTTTACCAGAATCCCAGCAGCTGCACTTTTGTCATGTGTAAAATGGGGATGAGAACCATTCTCTCATGTCCCAAGAATTATATGAGGTAAGGATATTTATCACATGAAACCCAGAGAGTTCATTTCAGTTATTTTTGTTTAATTTTTTAAAAACACATTGCTTTTAAGCAGTATTCATAAGCCACAGTGTAAGTGATGACATTAAAGATGAAGCTGAAGTTTCTCTTGACTATTTCCCTGCGTACTTCTCATCGTCTACTTAGATTTAAATAAAGTAGAATCCAGGGGCGCCCGGGTAGCTCAGTGGGTTAAGCCTCTGCCTTCAGCTCAGGTCATAGTCTCGGGGCCCTGGGATCGAGCCCCGCATCGGGCTCTCTGCTCAGCAGGGAGCCTGCTTCCCACTCTCTCTCTGCCTGCCTCTCTGCCTACTTGTGATCTCTCTTTCTGTAAATAAATAAATTAATTAATTTTAAAAATCTGAATAAAATAGAATTCGATTTGAAATCCAAGCACCATGTTTGGTCCACGTGCAAGGTCAGAGCCTTTTCTTTCTTTTCTCTGAGAGCTTACTGGGTTTGGAAAAAGGATGGAGTGCTCTTTCTGCCAGAAATCCCTGTTTTGCTCTGGTCAGGAGACACTGACAGTGACCCACTCCACCAAGAGGACCTGCAGCAGGTCCACACATGGGCTCCCAAGGTCACGGGACATAGTTACCAGCCCTCATCCACACAGACTTTCCCTTCCTTGGTCCTGTCACCTCAGGTGGCAGAATTGGTCCAAGACTGGAGGTGTCTGTATCTGAGGAAAACCTCAAACTTTCCCTGTCAGGCTGTCTTAGTGGAGTCACTGTTTTCTTCAACCCTCAAAGACACGCAACTCCCAGACCACCCCGTTGCCTCTGGACCATACTCCCCTCCCTCACTGTCTGCTCCAAACATCCTGCACAAAGACCTGAGCAGGTTCCTAAAGAACAAAAAACATTGTTTTTAGTAACTGATTCCTACAACAAAGGCTAGAAAGAGAACAGAATAAGGAGCACAGCTGGGCTGTCGTCCCACCTGCAGGGAGATTTGACAGATTCATCTGTCCCACGAAATTCATACACAACCAACAGCACACAGGGTAATGTCTGTAGTGAATTCCTTATATCTGCCTTTGTCCAGAAATAACACAGGGGGAGAAGGAGACTGCTGGGAATAGAGACTACTCAACAAGACACAACTACTATTTTTGGAATTATCTGGAACCTTCCAAGGATTGTGCGCGCGGCTGAACCGGAAAGCATGTCTTCATAATGCTAGACTGACTCCCTTCCTTTCGTGCCTGTTACTGGCTGGTGCATCTCACCTGCCTGCCTGTTTCCTTTGTGTTTCCGCCCTCTAGTGTTTGAAATCAGATACTACACATTCATCCTTCCTAGCATTAAAGGCTGAGACTCACAAGCCCGAAAAAGCTAAATATGACCTTTGGTATAATATAGTTACTTACATTTCCTCATTCTAAGATGTCAAAAAGTCAGGTGACTTCTTTGGGATACAGGTGTATCATCGGGAGAGAACAAAGAAGTAGAGTCTTATTAAAAAAAAAAAGTCATCATCTTGTGACATTCTCTTGTTTCTGTCCAATTTCATTAATGACATTTCCCCTTCCATTTCAATTAGATTTAATAGAGGATTGTTGTTGCTTTTCTTCCTGTATTGGCCCTGCATGTTACTTGCCAATCCTGATCCTTTTGCATTTAGTAATTCAGCAACTTAAATGTATGCCTTAATTTTATCAGTGTTTTAGATTATTTTCCCTTGAAGAATGAAGACTTAATTCACTTTTTAAAAAAGAAGAAGGCACAAAATGGTAACAATTCACCTCTGCGTTCAGCCTTGGTGATGACCTTTGAGTCCTTACATGAACCATACACGAGAGTCAGCAAAGGAGATAGAGGCCTTTTTCATCTAAAGTTCATATTTCTGACTTACATGTATTCACTGTGATAAAACTTCTATTTCCATCACACTGTGGTGAAAGCATGTGGTGTGAACATAGGACAATTTGGGACTTTGAAGACTTGCTTGCTGCTTAATATCTTCTAAGAACTATTTGAAAATTTTAAAAACCAGTCTGTGATGAGAGGTCTATATTCTTTTGACAGGATCCAATATTAATTTCTAATGAATCTACTTTATAATTTATATTGTACATATATTCCATGTGCGTGTTTATCTTTGATCAATTTGAGTTCATAAAAACTATTACTTGGGAATTATTTTCTCTCTATTATTCCATTTTTGCTCGTTTATTCTCACATATTACAAAAATAATTAGTGCCCATTTTGGAAAACTTGAAGCTATAGAGAAACACAAAGAATAAATAAATTACCTTGAATACAAAAAAAAATGTTGGCCATTCCATTCATAAGTTTTTGTATTTCTCTTTCCATGATTCAGTATCTATGTGTGACACATATATATGTGTTAGTGTATGATGGACTGTGTGATACTTTGTAAACTGAACTTATTCTTAATAATCATGGGTCACTTTTTTTTCATGCTTTTCAAAATTCTTTTCTTTTTAAGATTTTATTTATTTTTTTGACAGAGAGAGAGATCACAAGTAGGCAGAAAGGCAGGCAGAGCGGGGCGGAAGCAGGCTCCCCACCGAACAGAGAGCCCAGTGTGGAGCTCAATCCCAGGACCCTGAGATCATGACCTGAGCCGAAGGCACAGGCTTAACCCACTGAGCCACCCAGGTGCCCCTCAAAATTCTTTAATTAGAGGGTCAAATAATATATTTTCTGGTCCTTAAAATATATTGCTAAACTGCTTTCCATCGAGGTTACATTGTTTATACTTCCACACATTATGTATTGTGTCCATTTCCCCACATCTTTGATTCCAAAAGGTATCATAATTTTTAAAATCTTACCCACATAAGTGACAAAAATTGTTCTCATTAGCAATTTTAGAGGCAGACATGTGATTAGTAGCAAGCTTTATTGTTTTTCATCTAATTGTTGTGTGTTTTTATTTTTTCATATTTTAGAACCAATTTACTTTTCTTGTCAATTTTTATATTAGTGTATTTTTGTTTCCTTTTGAATTTGTAGGTTCTCTTTATATATAAAATAGAGTATGCAAATAATAGCAAGGAAATCTATAAAGCCAAAGCAGTTAGAAATAAAAGCAAAAAGTACCAAAGTCTTAACTAGAGAGCCTATGTTCAATGTGCTCCACTAAATCCTTAACGTATCATCGTGAGTTTGAATATTATACCTAATGAGGTCTGTTTTTTTTTTTTTTCTTTGTTCCTCCTTCAGAACCATCAGCAATTGGTATACCAGATCTCTGTTGCCTGATCACAATATTAATTTTCTTTTCCTTTTGGTTTTCTTTTTTTCTCTCTTTCTTCTTCACCTTCATCTTATTTTATTGTTATTTTTTTAAACCGGTAACTTTAAAAAAAATAATCTCGGCACCCAATGTGGGGTTCAGACTCATGACCCTGAGATCAAGAGTCTCATGCTCTACTGACTGAGCCAGCCTGGCAGCCCTTTGTCTTCATTTTAAAACATCCTTTCAGCCTTGTCTTGTACCTCATTTGAGTTTTTTTGCAGTTGGTCCTTGTCTTTGAAGCATCTAATTCTGTTAATAATGATGTTATACTACTATTTGTATCGATATTTTCTTCCTTTTTCTAACTCTCCTTTCTTTTCACTGTGCTAGTTTATTTCATTTTTTTTGTATCTTGATTTATAAAAACCATTTTGATTTCACTTCTCTAGATGCCACGAAATGCTATCTGAAAGTGTTTCTGCTTCTCATGGGAATTTATATCTCTTCTTCTGTCCTTCTCATGCTGTCTCTCTCCTTCTATGTTGTA
Organism: Taxidea taxus jeffersonii; assembly: GCA_003697995.1. Lineage (NCBI taxonomy): Eukaryota > Metazoa > Chordata > Mammalia > Carnivora > Mustelidae > Taxidea > Taxidea taxus. The sequence continues at coordinate 163,429 of ML111635.1, forward strand.
GGATATTTTGAAGTTCTCTTTTGTTGGTGGCATTTATCCCCAAATAAAGTCAGCTATTTTCTTGTGACTTAGGCAAAGATAGTGTGATCCTGACCTTGTTTGGTAGACCCTTTTAAGTCATCTTCTTACAGCATAAGTTAAAGCATCAGATGATGGCCAAATGATGCAGACTGATGCTCTCAATCCATTGCTCATGCATCTGAGAAGTACTGGAGGCAGGAAATTCATCTCCATCCAGAAACAGCAGCATACAAGGCTAGTCTTCCCAGATGTGGACTTTTGTTCAGGCCCAACTTCTCCAAATATTGATTTAGCTGTATCTGATCTCCCTCTGCTATTGCTACCAGCCACACTGTTAGTGTCCTGATCCATCAGGGAAGTCCCATTAAGTCTAGGAAATGAATGCCTCATCATGGAGATAAGCGGCTACATTAGTGAGAAGCTGAATTGAGGTCAATGTCGGGAGCCCAGAGAATGAGGTTTGATTTATGCACAGATGCTCTCAGCTTTCTCCCAGGTGCCTCTGCGTGCTGTTAGACTCTGGTCATCAAGAGTTCCTACAAGAATGGTAACTCCTGCCACAGTCCTCCATCCCTGGTGATCGTACTGACTTCTTTTCTCATCTTTGAGCTCTTCATGCTTTGCCTTTTGCTGCAGTATGTCTTCTTATGACAGTTGCTTTTCTTGTTGAGGTTATTGGTTGTTTTTTTCATCTGTTCACTCAGTTGAGGATGGAGGAGACAAATGTAGGTGGCATTGTCACTTTGTTTCTTTGTCAACCTTAGAGTTCCTTTGGATGCTAACAATTCCATTAGTAGATCTTACTCTGAAGATCCTATGGATAAGAGCCCTTAGTTCATGTTTTAAGGTACAGAAGGTCTTTTCTCTAGGGAACATCTGTTACTCCAACAGATGTTCTCCTGCAATGACTCTGGGGATCTCTGATGGACCAAGGGACTCACTCTGAAGAGGGCTATCATGGACAGCCCAACAGTGTCTGTCTCCTTCCCTTAAAAGAAATCCAGATATTAATCCAAACTTATCAGGTCCTATAGAGTCAGGGCTCTCCCAAATCTCCATCCTCAGCACATTAGCCACCCCCATTCCAGACACACTAGTGTTCTTCCCATCCTTTCTTTTTTACCTTAGAGCCTTCATGTGAAATCTGAATTGTCTTGAGCACCAAAGAATGTCAGAAGGAGAAACATTCCCCTCACTTTTCACTCAACTGGCTCTTTCTCATTCTTAAGATCTGCTCAGAAACATGATCCCATTGGAGAGAAGTCCTCTTATCACCCTTTCTAAGTTAACCCTTACATCTTGTTATTGAACACACTACCTTGTTTTTGTCTTTATGGCGTCTATCACAATTTGCAAGTGCAGGTATCCTGTGGTCTCCTATTTCTTCCTACTCTAATTCCTGATGCCAAAACTCAAAACCCAAATACATGTGAAAAATTGTCAGATATATCATTTGCATCTAAACGGTCCCATCTCACTATTCAAAAGGTAGAAGCCAATTATATTCAGATAAAGTAATATCTTTCACTGAAAAACTCATGCATAAGATAGATTTGATATTAAAAGATACTTTTAGATAACTGTTTCATTTACTTTTTAATTCTATCGCTCCACTGTGAGGGCAGGATCTATTTCATTTACTCTTGTGTGCCCAGTGCTTTGCAAAATAAATGCATGAATACATGGATGAATGAATGATACTTGCCCAACACACAGTTTTTCTGCCATTCTATCTTTTCTCAGAATTTCTCCTCATGTAACCAACAAGACTTGGTTGCACTGTGCTTACTGTCCTTCATTTACGGTGTATTGATTTATTGATTTTAGTGTTGGTCACTTTGGTTTCTAAATGGAGGTATTGACATAGAAACTGATAGGCATATGGGTAGAGAGAAGTTCCTGGTTTCAGGATAAATTTAATGCACATTTATGTAAGCATTACCCATTTTTATGGTTAAAGCATGCTGCAGGGAGAACAGGAACTGGGGAGGACAGTGCTGAAGCAAATTCTTTTCACCCACTTTTTGGGGGACTGTTTTCTCTGCTTCCAAGTTTGATGCATGTGACATCTTGCTCATCTTTCTCCTCCTAGTCCATCAATATTTCATTTAGTAGAAATTTTCCCTGGAATTTAGTATATGGTCTTCTCTTAAGTTTGTAATGCCACCAGAGTCTGGCTTTTTATTTGTCAAAGTGAACTAGAAAGGAAACGCCTAAAGCAGAGAGATCAGGCACATCTAGTCAGCCATCATGGCAGTCTCAAATCCCAACACTGAGACCAGCATTTCCTTGGGCCAGGCGTGTCCTTAATTGTGACCTTGAAAATTATGTGTCTTTTCCTATTATTCAGTTGAACTTAAATATTATTTCCTAGAGCAAGAGTGAAAGAGGAGATGACATGATTCACTGCCAGATGACATGATTCAAACTGCCAGACACAGTCTGACCATCTAACCACACAGATCAGAACTGACTTTCTATGGTGTGAAGGTCAAAATGCAGAGGAAGCTTCCACACAGCTGCAGAAAAGGGAATGCAGGCCAGCTGGCTTGTCCCAAGGACCCAGAAAGAGGCCAATTGTTTTCCCTAATTAAAGTTTCTGGAAGCAGAGGTCAATTTGGGGTTTCCTTAGAAAACAGTGTTAGGTAGAAAAAAGAACCCAAACTTTTAGATCTCAGCAGGGAATGAGTAGAGTCATACTGGAGAATAGAGTAAGCCCTGAGGGAACAGGACTCCTGGGGATCTTTGTAGTCATGAAATGGTGTTCCGGAGTTACATCCAGGCCCCAAAGCCCAAAAGCCATTCAAGCAGAAAGGCCAACTGTGAAAGCAAATGGCTTTCATTTGGGTAAACACACATTGTAGAGAAGCACTGGGTGGAACTCGCTAGATGCTTTTCCAAATAGCAGTGGTGGTGGAATGAGGCAGCTCTGCAAATCTCCTCATGTGACCTGATGTGGGACAAAGGACTGTGTTACAAAGATTGGAAAATCTGGGGGCCACCAAGGCTTTCCAAGAAATATTACAACACAGCTAGAAGCTGAGCACTAAGTCAGCCTTAGGAGAGAGAAGAGGAAAACAAAAAATCGTGGATTGGTATCTACTTAATCATGAAAAATTTTGAGAATTTTATGGTTCCCAGAAGATAATCTAAAGCAGTGAAGTCAGAATGTGCAAGTTTGGCTGTATAAAGGTCACCTGAGAAGAGCTTTTAAAAAAATACAGAGTTCTGGGTTTCATCCAGGCTAGTTGTGTCAGGGATTGGTTTACACTTCTTTGCATTTTCCCACCATTTTCCAATGTATCTTCTTACTACGGCTTTCACCGTTTGACTCCCCTCCTAGAAAGCTTATCGTGATGATTTCCTTTAAGGCCATGATGTAATAAAATGGACTAGACTTATGCTTTACTGTAAATAGCTAAAAACCACAACAGAATATATGAAATAACTATTTTTAGATATCAGATAACAGGTGTCAAAGATCTATCCCCCTGGGAAACAAAACAGACGAGCCGAGCCTCATCAAAGTCCTGGCTTCCAGCTGGCGCCCACACAATCTGGATGTTGGTACAGAGGAGTGACCCCAAGCCCAGCATAGCTGTCTTGTTGAGGTGCATTGAGTTCAGTTCTGTGAAGCTGAGGGGACGGGAAATTGTGGGGCTGAGTTTAGGGTAGGAGGGAGCTAGACAGAAAGATAATCCCAGAAATGTCCACAGAATTCCCCCCTTGGGCCTGCATATTGAGCCACCCATGCATAAGTTGAGATTCCATGAGCCCAGGCAAAGAAGGACCAGGATGCTACAAGATGAGCAATTCCAAGCTCACACAGAGTTGGCATATATTGCAGATTTTAAATCAAAAGTGACATACCTTGGTAATCCTTTAGCCATTCAGTAGAGACCACAGATGAATCACATTTTAACAGCACGATTAAATTATCCCTAGAGTAAAAGCTACTTTAGACCCAACCTAGCAAAGCTTAAACATAATTCTCAAAATATTCCAGCTATTGGGTAACTTAATCATTTTCCAGGAAAAAAATGTCCAACATTCTGTTAAGAAAAAGTTCCAATTCTTAAACATATTATTTGGAATGCTCAGTATATAATAACAAATTACAATACATAAAAAAAAGAAAACCAGGAAAACGTGAACCATAACAAAGAGAAAAGTCAATATTTGATAAATTATTTAATACTAAAATATCTGATTTCTAGTTCTGAGGTTAAATCTGTTAACTTATGTGTTTTTTAAATTAAGGAATAAAAAATCATAATCTTCCAATTTAGATTAAAAAAACTTACTGAAGTATAATTAATGTACAATATTATATTAGTTTCAGGTGTACTATATAATGACTCAGCAATTCTGTACATTCTTCAGTGCTCATCACAATAAATGTGCTCTTAATCCCCTTATCTCTGTATCTTTATGCTTTTCTAGGACTTTTATCTACAATTTCAAATGACTACTAAATGTTTTACATATTTCATTTAGGCTTTTTTTCAATTTCCTCAGTATCTTAGATGCTTTCTAATATTTATTCTTAATATTGCCCAACTTTGTGTTTATTCTTTTCCAATCTAGCCAGAGATTTTAATTATTTAAAAAGGAAAATTGTTTTGTTGCTTACCTCAATTCTTTTCCTTATTTAATTTCTGTACTTTTTTCCTTCTTTCAGCCTTTTTCTGTATTTGCTCTCATTTTTCTCTTAATTTGAATGTCACATTCATATATTTTTAATCTAGAAAGTGAAATAAAGGTATGACCATAGGGAAATTTTTAAGCCAGTGTGTTCTAGAGACCAGAATTTCAACTCTTTTGGATTTATCTACATAAATGAGTTACTATTTATTTGTTCTCTAATACTCACCCTGCATCTACATATACATATACAAACCTTTGAGCAAATAGCACTATCATCATTTCTGGGTATGGCCAGAATAAAACTGCATCTCGATGGTTCCATATTGGTTCTATACATGGAGAAAAAATAAATTATTGTGACAAGATTTTTCTCTGGTTTGTATTTTCTTCTGATATATAGGCAATTAAAGATTTTTTCTTTAACCTAGACAATGTTGTTTTGCAGGAAATGGTGCAGAAAATTGGTCTAGTAATTAAATAAGATGGTTTGTGGTTGGCATAAAACTTTCTTTTCACAAAGTGGTATGAATAGTTGTGAAAGCACTCTCTTACTGGGGAAATCATCTTTTTAAAATAGTTTAGAATATGTCCTGATCCTTGAAGAGCTTTATGACTTCTGAATAATTAAAACATTAGGTTTTGGTCATTGAATAGACTGATCCTTGGTCCAGCTGATGGTAAAATGCGGGAGACAGGAAAAGGGGGTTGTGCATCAAGCTAGTGTCTGGATCCATTTCTGTGGCAAAGCTCAGCAGGTGCTTGGAGGCTGCTACAAGCTCCAGATACTTTGGAAAATGTTGGCTGCCAAATTAGAACTGAAAATGAACACCTGTAAGGAGGCAGAGACAGCTAAGATTTATTCAGGTCTCACATTTGCTGTTCCATAAATGGTGTCCTGGCCAAAATACTCACGTACTAGCTGCATGTACAAGAATCTTAATACTTCATTCTTATAGTGCTGGGTTTCTTAACATGATTACTCTTGATGATGTATTAAATACTGTAAAATGAAGCTCATAAGCTACATGCTGCTGATCTCAAAAATTAGACTTTTCCATAAGAAGATAAAACATGGTAGATGGAGATCTTGTAAAGCCACATGACTCACTAAGAAGATATGGATTTTGGAGGTATCTAGATAATGCTAGTGTTTTTATCTCTGTCTGCCAAATCATCCTCTTTCTATATTTCAGTTTTCTCACCTCTAAAATGGAAGTAAAATTTTTTCAGTTTGACAAATCGATGCAAAAACTGCTTTGCAAATGTCATGCAAATATTAGCTAAGGGAAGCAGATAATTTCCAAGATTATATTACTCCTCAACAATGTATGTTTTTGGTTAAGTGGTACTGATGACTCAAAGCCAAAATCTCACAGAAAACTCGTGTTTTTTTTTTTTTTTTTTTTTTTTGCTGTGCTAATTTTTCGATAATTTTTCCTCTATGCAAGAAAGCTCTCTTCCTTTGTTCTGTGTCATCTTTTCTCAGTGTATCTTTTCTTACTCTTCTTAAAAAAAAGACTTATTCATTTATTTTAGAGAAAGAATGTGTGTACACATGCGGGGGAAGGGCAGGTGGAGAGGGGGAATTGCAAGCAGACTCCCCACTTAGTACAGAGCCCAACACACAGCTCGATCTCATGACTCTGAGATCATGACCTGAGCTGAAATCAAGAGTCGGATGCTTAACTGATTGAGCCATGCCAGCACAGCATGTATGCCCTTCCTCTTCAAGTCCTCTCCAACATATGGAGGTTCTTGTTACAGTATCTGTGCATCACTTAGGGATGCCAGGAGAATCAGTCACGGATATTTCATTGACTAAGACCGAAGATAAGATACTCAGCAATTCTATGTTCACCCAAATTTCTGCGTGCCTTTTGCCAGTCTTTCTTCTGAAACACCACATTTGTGATCTGGTTTTGTCTTCACATGCAATTCAAACAGCACTCATCACACTAGTAAATTTAGCTTACAAGCCGATGATGTCAAAATAGGACCATGGTGTTGACACCCGCTTCATATTTTTCATCCGGCAAACAGAATATCCTCAAATAGTTTTCCTAATCAAAGCAGCTGTCCTAAGTAGAAGCTCAGACATCATGATCTTTCCAGGTCAAACATTTTTATATGACTTTCAATGGCAATATTTGATTCCTTTTTTTAAAATTATGGAATGTGGAATAAATACCATAAAAGACCAAAATATTCTGAGAGATCTTGATGTGCTACTGATAACCAGATGGTATTTTTTTTTCCCCAAAACATCCCATAATTTTGTACTTTCACAAATTACATTTTTATAAAATGATGAAAAGGTCACATTCCAGTGTTTTCTTCTATCAGGATATCAATTACCCAACTAAAAGTTCAGATTTCAATCTTAAGGTCACAAGATATTTTCTTTTAAACAGTCTTGGAATAATGTATTCTGGCTTCAAGTCACATCCTGTGGTCAGAGCATGGTGAACATGCCACTTTTCATTGCCAGGAAGAACACTGATTCTATCACAGTTTGAACAGTGATGAAGGGCCTTTAGTGGACATCTGCATGCTGTAGCTTATGGCCATGCTTCTCAAACTGTAGTCCAAGTTCCAACCGTCTCAGCATCAGCTGTCAGAAATGCAGGTGGCAAAGTCCCATCCCTAACCCCCTGAACCAGAATCTGCATGTTAACAAGACCCCAAGGACTGTTACACACATTCCAGTCTGACACCTAGTTACTTGGAGGACTTGTTTCCAAAGGAGACACCACAGGAAATTCTCAGAAATGCATTATAACATTTAAGTTAGGAGATAGCTGGTGATGTAAAACACACACACACACACACACACACACACACACACACCACTGAATATGTGTTTTTTAGATAATGTGACTCATTTTTAACCCCAAGAGTCTAGATTTCATATCTCCAGTTGGGTAAACTATCATGGATATATATCACTCAAGTATTTTCTAACTCAAATCTTAGATTAAACTTCCTAATTATTTACTTTTTCAAAAAAGGAGGCTGTGATAAACCTGAAATATGATATAATATATTATATTATTAATAATATATATAATATAATATGATAGAAATGGAATTTATTCATTAACCAGTAAAATTAGACATGTGTACCATGTCTAATGTTAAGCACTGAAAATGAAAAGATGAATAAAATACGGACCTTGTGCATATTAAACTCATAGTTTAGTTAGCAAGTCAAAAAAGAAACAGGGCACCTGGGTGGCTCAGTCTGTTAAGCATCTGTCTTCAGCTCGGGTCATGATCCCAGGGTCCTGGGATCAAGTGCTGCATCAGGCTCCCTGCTCAGTGGGGAGTCTGCTTCTTCCTCTCCCTCTGCCTCTTACCACTTCACTCATGCTCTCTCTCTCTCTCTTTCTCTCAAGTAAATAAATAAAATCTTTAAAAAAAGAGAAGCAAACAGATAATTAAAATATCATAAATGTGCTTCCAAAGAGAATCACATGTTCTTAATATGGGGTGATGTAGGAAGGGCACTTACATGGGGTCACATTGGGATGGGGAGCTTGTTTGGAGTGATCCACAAGAATAGGAGTTTTCAGTATCCACAGTGAAGACCACAAGGGCTTTAGAACTGTGGTGATTTTATTTATTTATTATTATTATTATTATTTTTATAGTTTTATTTATTGTAATATTGTTTTATTTATTTATTAATGTTATTATTTTTTAAGAGGAAGAGCAGAGAGGAGGAGCAGAAGAAGAGGCAGAGAGAGAATACTAAATAGGCTCCATGATCAGTGTGGATCCCAACCTCGGGCTCAATCCCACAGCTCCAAGATTATGACCTGAGCTAAAAATCAAAACTTGGATGCTTAACTGAGCCACGTAGACACAGAAAAATTTTGAAAGGAAGAATAAAGAGACATCATTTGTTCAGTAGTGCTTTGTCTGGAGACAAAGGCATAGTGTGTTTTCAAAAAAGTTGCCCCAGAATATCAAAGTATAATTGCCATATATTGAATTTGGTGCAGTTATAAAAATGTTTTATGGGTCTCAGTCTAGAAAATTGGGAAGAAGGGAGGTGATTTTCTTTTCTTTTTTTTTTTTTTAAGATTTTATTTATTTATTTGTCAGATAGAGAGCGCAGGAGTGAACACAGGCAGACAGAGTGGCAGGCAGAGGCAGAGGGAGAAGCAGGCTCACTGCCGAGCAAGGAGCCCGATGTGGGACTCGATCCCAGGACCCTGGGATCATGACCTGAGCCGAAGGCAGCTGCCCAACCAACTAAGCCACCCAGGCATCCCGGAGGAGATTTTCTATGCAAAGAGAACACTTTAGTTAAAGGCGATGGTTTTGAGAGAATATTCTTTCATTATCTCATTCGTTGAATTAACATAACGCTATTGATTGAGCTCCTACACATTAGGCATGGACAATCATCAGCAAAATAGTGTCTACTTTCATGAGGCTAATAGTAGGAGAGATGCACAGTACATTAGTAAATATATAACATGAAAGCTGGTAACTTGCGCTACAAATGTTTAAAAGGTCAAGGGAGTACAGTCATGGAGGAAGCAGCACTATTTTTTGAATGGGCATCAGAGAAGGCCTCTAGAGAGGCAGTGACCTTGGAGCTGAGAAGGAAGTGAAGGGGCAGGACATAGAGAAATCCATAGATAGAGCAAAAGCTCCGGAACTTGAGGTATTGCAAAATGGCCTGGAGTGAAGTCATCAAGGTAGAGGGGCGCTGGATGAGAGAACAAGGGTGTGATTGGGGTGGGAGCTGAGAGTTGCATCACAAAGGGCCTGGCTAGTCATGGTAAAGACATCAAATTTTTCTCTGAATGAGACAGGCACCCAAAGGATGGTTTGAGCAAAGGAATAAAATATGTCAGGTTCTAAAAGGATAACTGATTGCTGCGTGAGGAACAGAATGTGGAGGGGCACATATGCAAGCAGCAAGACTCATGTGTGGTACAAATAGGACATGGAATTATACACCCCCCAGTGCCATGGTATAGTCACATATGAGGTTCATTGGGAGGAAACATGGGCAGGGAGACATCAGAGTGCATGGTCTTGGGCTTCTTACTGCTCTGCAGAGAGGCCTGCTGAGGTGGAATATAGTTAGATCCATCATGGAAAGGAATCCAATAGAATGGCTCATGTCCTGTATTGCTCTACATATTTATAGGCTGAGAAAGAGTGGCCAGTTCTAGCTAATTGTGTATCAGTGAGAGTTTCTTGGATAATTAAATAGCCTGTAAGAAAAGGCGATTCTTTGGGGTTCCTGGGTGGCTCAGTCAGTTAAGCATCCCACTCTTGATTATGGTTCAGGTCATGATCTCAGGGTCTTGAGATTAAACCCTGCATCTGTCTCATGCCTGGAGCCTTCTTAAGATTCTCTCTTCTTTTCCCTCTGCCCCTTCCCCAAGGAAGCACTGCCTGTGCTGCATGCTTTATCTCTAAAAAAGAAAAAAAAAGTTGATTTTTCGGAGCTGTTTCTGGAATCATCCTATTTTTGCACTGAGTTAACTCCGACCTGCTACTAAAACAGGAGAAATGTGCCTCCAGAACTATTTGTGTCTTTCCTCAACCAAGACTAAGTAGACTGTGTATCTAATTCCAAACAGGTTGTGATTAAATCTCCAGCTTAATAATCTCCGTGGTCATTTCTTATATGCACAAATGGTTATAAATCTGGATTGCCAAAAAAGTGTTTTGAGGAGATCATAGTGAGACAAGGAAATTCCCTGATAAGTACATGACAGTCATGAGTTTTACCTTCCTCTGGGATGAGGAAGTGTGGAGGTCTGTAAAGTCTGGCAGGGACAGATGGGAATGTGTATAGGTTAGAGCAGTCAAATCATTCTGGGAGTTAAGGTAGGGGAGTTGTCCATAAGTTCACCTCCTTATGATTATCAACAGATATCTGCCTAGACTAAATAGAGAGGTGTTATTGTTCTTAAATTAATCTAAATACTTAATACAAAGAGATATTAATTTGCTTTGTAAATTTTCTTTTCAAAGTGCTTAGCAAGCTCCTGTGCTCACTCCTAGGAGTGAGTCTGTCAGTTCAGGTCTAAGACCTTTAACAAAGAAGGAAGTAGTGATAGGAATATCACCACCTTATTGAGCCAAAATATTCCTGGATTGTGACAGTTAATCTGTTTCATTTTTTCCCCCCCTAAACTTTTTTTTTCCCTAAGGCCCACAAGGAGATAAACAAATTGACAGAGATCAGGACCTTCTGGAACCTACAGTCTATGTAAAATTCTGAGTTCTTACAAGATTTATAAAATCCCAAATTAGGTAGTCAAATCTGATCTTGACCAAGGTTTAAAGGTATGAAACCAGTGAAGCTGGCCATCAACTTCACTCATGTCTCCATCTATGTCTTTTATACACAAATCCAAACATTCATCCAGAGTATTTGAGGAAGGTGTTGTCTGATGAAAGAGGGGTGTTTAGGTGGAAGAAGTGGAAAAAAGGGATAAGACTAGGTTTAAAAGGAGCAGAAAGAGATCAAGGTGCAAATCAGGGGGAGGGGTGAGAGATAGGTTCCGGGGGGGAACCCAATCTGAAACTGAGTCAGGAGAGAGAGAGGATAGTTTCAGTTTCAATTTCAGACCCTCCACATCTTTTTTCTTTTTAAAAGATTTTATTTATTTATTTGTCAGAGAGAAAGGGAGAGAGAGCGAACGAGCACAGGCAGACAGAGAGGCAGGCAGAGGCAGAGGGAGAAGCAGGCTCCCTGCCCAGCAAGGAGCCCACCCAGCAAGGAGCCCGATGTGGGACTCGATCCCAGGACGCTGGGATCATGACCTGAGCCGAAGGCAGCCACTTAACCAACTGAGCCACCCAGGCGTCCCGATCCTCCACATCTTTGTCAGGCTTTTCTAAGAAGAATTTAAGAGAAGAAAATTTTAAATATCCATTTCTTTCAGAGGCCTCTTATGCCAGTCAAAATTATTTACCATTGAATATTTGGAATATTTGAGCCATTAGATTCTAAGGTAACACATAAATAGTTTAACTAATTTATATCTCACCTCACCTGGAGTGGCTACTGACAATCAAAATTGTCCCCAGTAAATGTCAGAGATTACAAAGCTGGATATATCTGGAGGTTTGTTGAGTGATTGGGGTTGTCTATACTCAAATGTTGAAAAACAAGTAAGAGGAAAATCATCAGGCCCTGAGGATCTCGGCAAGTGCCTGCACACCCAATCAGTGAGAGCCTTGAATAGCGCAGGGGATCAAAACAAATATTTTCCAGCAAAAACTATTAAGAGAAAAAAATAAAACCTTAGATGACACTTCAACACAGGAAAATAGAGCACTTGTCTATCGAGAACAAGATGTAAGCAATTTCCATATCTCTGGTGTTCCAAGGAGGGGAATCATCAAGGAAACTCCCCTGTACTCTGTCCTTATCGAGGGGCCTGAGCTGACAACAGCAGATCCAGTCCTAATCTGCTCAGGGCACCAAAATCTGTGAGATAGGATAAACCAGTGCAGTGATAATCATAAGCCTGTAAGTGGAATGCTAGCCATAAGAGAAGTCCAAAGGAGTGTTCTACCTTAGGGATGAAGGGCAGAATTTAGAAGTACAGGAATTGGTGTCAACTAGTTTTGGAGAGTCAAAACTTCTTGGAAGAGGGAGAAATTGTTCTTATGGATCTTTGTAAATTGGGCATTGGAGTTCACCAAGAAGAGTGGTGATACAGACTGAATTCCTTCCCAGATTCACAAGTTGAAATCTAATCCACAATGGGTATTAGGAGGTGGGGGGTGCTTGGATCATGGGGGTAGAACTCTCATGAATAGGGTTAGTTCCTTAAACAAGAGACCCCTCACCCCTTTAGCCATGTGAACACATAGCCAGGAGACTGTCACCTATGAACCAGGAAATAGGCCTCACCAGATACCAAATCTGCAGGTGTCTTGACCTTGGATTTCCCATCTTCCAGAACTGTGAGAAATAAATTTCTGTTGTCTATAAGCCATCCATTCTATTGTATTCAGTTATAGCAGCCAGAGCTAAGAAGGAAGTAGGGGTGAGGAGGAAAAACTATAGGGGCTTAGTTCAAGTGCAAGAAGGAACAGGTACATGTTGTGATGAGCCCTGGGTGTTATAGGCAACTAATGAGTTGTTGAACACCACATCAAAAATTAATGATGTACTATGTGTTGGCTAACTGAACATAATTAGACAAAAGAGGGGGGATAGGGAGGAGCAGATGTGGAGTGAAGGACATGTGAGGACCACAGTGGAACATTTCCAGTTCTTCCAGATTTCTTACACCTTAAAAAATTCCAATTGTTAGGGATGCCTGGGTGGCTCAGTGGGTTAAAGCCTCTGCCTTCGGCTCAGGCCATGGTCCCCGGGTCCTGGGATCGAGCCCTGCATCAGGCTCTCTGCTCGGCGGGGAGCCTACTTCCCCTCCTCTCTCTCTGCCTGCCTCTCTGCCTACTTGTGATGTCTGTCTGTCAAATACATAAATAAAATATTTAAAAATATTCAAATTGCTATATAGCAGCTTTCTATCAAACCTTCAAAGATCAGATAACTCCAGTACAGGAAACAAATCCTATCTAAGCTAAGCTAATATAAATACATATGGTTTATTTACGTGACAACTTTTTAGACAAAATATAATAATGCAATCTGGGATTTGGAAAATGTAGACGTTTAGTCATGACACTAAGAGCAAAGGAGATGGTTCAAGATTTTATTCTTTTTTTTTTTAAAGATTTTATTTATTTGACAGATAGAGATCACAAGTAGGCAGAGGCAGGCAGAGAGGGGGGGGG
>RCUC01168104.1:0-119977 GCA_003697995.1 Taxidea taxus jeffersonii
TTTTCTTTTCCTTATGTTACATATTTCTAGAAGTAGGTATGATTTTTTCATTCCATGCTAAAATGGTACTGATAGCAGGCAAATATGTCTGAGAAATATTTGTTCCTGTAAGGTAAGGCAATGGACCAATTTAACCAAATTTATTTATCAAAAATAACAGATTGTTTATCAAGACTTTTTCAAGAACCAAACTCTACTGTATATATAACAATCTTTGCAAATTTCACCATAAAATCGCAATCTTAGACACAAAACCCTGGGACATTCCCAAGGTGGTGATTTCCTTTACATCCACATTTTAATAAGCTCAGCTTTGGTCAACAGCTTTTTCTGGAGCATTTTGGGGAATGGGTAGGTGGTAATCTGAGGCTAGGAAAATCATTTGTTAATAACTTTATTGACCAACCCCCATATTCTAAGAAGGAAAACAAAACAAAGCAAAAGCTAATGAAAGAGGAAATGGGGGGGATAAAAAAGGAAACCAGGGGCACCTGGTTGGCTCAGTGGGTTAAACCTCTGCCTTCGGCTCTGGTCATGATCTCAGGGTCCTGGGATTAAGCCTCACAATGGGCTCTCTGCTCAGCGGGGAGCCGCCGCCTGCCTCTCTGCCTACTTGAGATCTCTCTGTCAAATAAATAAAGAAAATCTTAAAAAAAAAGGAAACCAAATAATTTTCCATATAATCTTTTTGGTTACTTAATAGTTCAACAAGACACAAACAAGGCTACGAATAATTCAGACAATAATGGTTCCTTTTCCTATTTGTTTCATCTACTTTCAAAAATGAGGAAAATTAGTAGAAGAGGAAAAAAGAAAATACAGAAACAGCAAAAGGAAAAACACAAAACTTTACAGGGATGGCTATCTATAAGGCTGACCAACTGCTAAGATTATTGCCATATTTTATATACTTAATATGTTAACATACAAAGCTATGTCATATATTCTTTAAAAAAATAGTATATTTTAAATTTTACACGTATGCCATGATAGAAAAGAAAGGACTCGGTGTGGAAATTACGTTTGGTGAGATAACAAGAACCAGTCACTGAGAGACAGTACCTACCTATGTACAGCTGTGGCTCATAGTTCCACAAATTTAATTACCCTAATCATTTAGTGTCTCAAATATAAGGAATCAAAACGAACTAATATTAGCATTCTAGTGATAGTTGCCCAGATTGATTCACAACACAAACACTCCTTAAATTTTATGTTTCTGCTTTCACGAATTGCCAATATTTTATCCTTTTCCACACATTACATATATTTAACAGGACCATTTGCTCTATATTTAAAAACAAGAATAGCTAGACCAAATTGAACTATAACCTTCACGCTGGCACAGGACAAGAAAACCAGTTGAGGAATCAGAACTTCACTCAGACACTTTTCTATTTAATCATCGCCTAAGCAGCAGAAGCTCGTTAATTTCTACTTTACTACTCCATTCTTAAAGGCACCAGGTAATTCCTTCTGGTCCACTTCCCTCCATCTGACTTTATGATTCTGTTCATGTAATAATAGATTCTGTTTGAATCAAATCCTTGTGCTCAGGCATCTGACTTAAGTATCATATTTCTTGGAAGGTTTATTAAAACTCATACACTGTGAGTCATCCTATAGATGCTTGATGCTGAAGAGGAAAACAAAACAAAATCTCCCTTGAGAATTTAGTGTCAAAAGCCTGTCCCACAGACATATACTATCCCGTTCAGAATTATCTCTGAAAAGTCTGTTTTTGAGGGATCATAATTTATTAGTGCTTACGATAATGTTCATATAAATACTATCTTGACAAAAAGCTTATGCAGATTTCTACAGATACCATTCCAATGAACTGAAATAAAAACGTGCTTAGAAAGGACTAACAGAAACAACATACAGCCAAGGGAGATCCATAATTATACTTATCATGGGATGTAGGTCCCACTAAAGATAGCAGAACACTAAGGATATAAATCACAAGAATCACAATGAATGTTAAATAGAACAGTACTGTCAGGGACTTAAATGCGTGGTTCTGGTCTGACAGCTTCTGGCTGGATTAAGGTGATCTAGGATTGCCACTGCATAATGCCTAGGTGCCCAACATATGCAAATGTGAATTCTTTCTGGAAAACCAAACATCAAATGGATATTATGCTTGTTTCATTTTTTTTATATACAGTCTACGTGGATGAGGAGGCCAAAGAAGGTTTGTACCTATTTAGCTCTTGGATCTCCTGATGAGATGAAGATTATGTTCCTGCTGTAAATCCTACCTTGTAGCCATCTGTAAAGCCACATAAACGTAGCATCAGATCAAAACCTAATTGTGTCTGATGGGTCTGATGGCAATCTTAAACCCCAAATTTAGGTTGTGTTGCTGCAGTTTTTATAACAGATTAAACACAGATGAAATTCAAATTAGTGATGGGTGTGGAACAAAATAGAAGAGAGCATAAGGAGGTAAAAGAAAGAAAATATGAAAGTCATGAGATATAGGAAGTACAGTGAGGGTGTAACATTTATCTAAATGAAATTTCAAGAGAAGATGAAAAGAAAATAGTATTATGGCTGTATTTCTTCAGCTGTTGGGCATATGGTATTCATCTTGTTCTTTAAAATGTAAATATGACTTATGCATTCATTTGTCATTATCCCATATCTAAAACTAATAATTAAAATTTAAGAGCCTTTCCCTCTGGCAAGTTACACAGTCTAGGGTAGAGGTTCTTAATTAAGCTTTATAATTGTTTTTATATTTTTGAGAATGTATATCATATCTGAAGAAAAAATACATACTTTCATATACTGAACATTTTGAATATAATTTAGAGGGTCATGTTCTAGACATCTCATAGAACAATGATAGCAGTACATCCAAAATGAAACTGTTGATTTTAATTAGGTGTGTTGGAGAAAACTGAAAATTGGAGGTAGGAATTCATTGGCATGACAGGCTCTTAATGAATCAGACATTGAAAAATAGATAGTACTTGCCAGGTACCTAAAGGGGAAAAGTGTTTTTCAGTTAGTAGATATACACTATAAGCTGTATATTTGTATTTATTTATAAATTGCATCAAATAAATTGACATTTGATAAATACCAGAAGTACTTAAAAATACTAATATTTAAATCATTTTCAAAAATCAAATAAAATGTATTAAGAATTCATACAGTTCAAGCCTACTTGCATAGTTTGCAAAATTGCAATATTCCTAATACATTTTATTTAAAATTTTTACCATATATAATTTCTTATTAGTTACAATCTCTAATGTACCTTTTTCCAATATACTTGCCTTAGTGCTTTGAAACATAATTACCCTGGAGCTACTAATCAAGTCTGTATTAAGGCACAAAAGGAAGAACTTAGAATTTCCACTTCACATGAGAACTCATTAAGTATTTTTGCAACAAGTTATCTAATTAACATTCTCTAAAAATTAGTTGAAAGTAAAAGCATGTTTATCATTCTGATCAGCAATGATATATCCTTTATTTTTAGCTATGCCAAGTGCCCTGGGCATTAAAGTAAATGTAATAAAAGTTAGAACTACTTTCTGCAACATAAAAGCAAAATTAATTAGCTTAAAAAGTTGTTTATTTTATTCATCAATATAATTATGGACTTGTCAACCCATGTAGTTCTTCCTCTCCTCGGTGATGAGTATCAGCATTACATATCTTCTGGCAATTTTTATTCAGTGATGTTCATTGTATATGGAAAAGTAAAACTGAAAAGCAGAGGACAATTATATATACCAAGGATCATAAAAATAAAAATATATTCTTTAACAACTTTGAATTAGGAGCATGATACCATTGAATTAACTGCAGAATGGAGAATTATTAATTGATTAGATTTTTGGCACAGTTACGCAGATTTCCATTTTGTTCAAATGATAAACTCTAGTAAATATTTGTTATGTTAGTTTATTAAAATTATTTGCTTGCTATCTGTTTATTCTACTAAAATGTTAAACCCTGGATTGATTCATTTGCAGCTTTTTCCATCCTCCTGGGATATCTCTCTTCCCAGAGTATCACCCAAAGATGTCGGGGAAGAAAACTTCTATAATTCATCAACTTGGTAATAATACGGCCAGGTGGTGATTGATCTTTGAAGAAAGCAGACACTCTGGAGAAAGAGGACGATTTTTTTGAAAGCCAGAATTTAGACAGACACATCATTCATTTACCTTCTAATGAGACAATTCTCCTGGGAAGTCTTTTCAAAACACAGACACTGGAATTTTCTTAATTGTGTTGTAGCAATTGTTATTGTTTATAGACAGTAAATTCACGCTTTTTTCTCTCCTTGTCCCAAATCCTCCCCTTTGACAACAGGATTGCCCCCGATGGAAGCAGCTTCACTTCCTGCTCTGTAAAGTTGTGGATAGGAAGAATTCCTATTAAGTCCACTGATTACAGAGGGGAAGTTTAAACATAGAACTACCTGTGAAAATCAGTAAAATGTGTCAAATGAAGACTTACGCTTTCTGGCGATAAAGTGATATAGATATATTATCAGCTTTCTGGATATTTATTCTACCCACCAGTTTATTTTTAAATCTTTTATTTGGATTATTTATTTGAAAGCCTATTATTTGGTTTGCTATGCCAAATCTATACCGTATATTCACTGTGACTTCAATGGGATAGAAAGTAGAGTAACTAAAATTTAATAAAAAGGACCATATTAGGTTTTGTAATGAATGAATATTCTAGCAATAACAACAAATCCATATTGCTAATTTCTTTGAATTAATTTGATTCTTTAGGACAGTGCTTTAATTTTTAAAGTATTTATAAATCATACATTTTTTTCTGTATCTTGACATAGAACGGTGGGATTCTACATGTTGCTATAATAAACATGAATGACTACTACTCCATTAAATTGAATATTGGGCCATTCAGATTATTAAATCAGCCATAGGATGTGGAAAGACCAAGGATTTTGCTACTGTTCAAAACTGTCTTTCACTGCTATTTTATAATTTCTTTTTGGCCTAGTTTTTTTTTTAAAGATATTTATTTATTTATTTGACAGAGAGAGATCACAAGTAGGCAGAGAGGCAGGCAGAGAGAGAGGAAGGGAAGCAGGCTCCCTGCTGAGCAGAGAGCCTGACATGGGGCTAGATCTCAAGACCCTGGGATCATGACCCGAGCTGAAGGCAGAGGCTTTAACCCACTGAGCCACTCGGGTGCCCCTTTTTGGCCTAGTTTATAGCCAGACTGTTGTGTCATGTGTGTGTGTGTGTGTGTGTGTGTGTGTAAAAGACTTTTACTCTACCTATGGAATATCTCTACCACCAAATGAATGGAGTTTTTTCTCGCATCAAACAATGCTCTAACTCTCCTGAGGACCCAATTGAGTGTGTTATAATTCAATTTATAATTGCACATTCACATTATAAATTGAATTATAACTACCTGGAGCTAGCACAGACTCCATAAGTTAAGGGCTCAGTCCCACAGGATTGTCCCCCACTTCAGACACCAAAATCTAAGTAGTTCAGGTGCCCAGGCTAACCTTACTTCTGCTTGACTTGGCTGAAAACCATAGGTTACCATGCCCCCCTCCTCTGGTTTTATAACTTGTGGTTAACAGAACTGAGGAACACACTTTACTTACTATTGTTGGTTTATTATTATTAACAAATGGGCAACCAATCTGAATAAGTATTCTTGGGGAAAGATATACAAAGAGCCAATAAATACATGAAAAGCTATTCATTCTTCTTAGTGTTTACTAAAATGCAAATCCAGCATGAGATGCCACCTCACAGCAGCTAGGATGGGAATAATAATAACAATGATACTATTACCCTGCCTCCAGTATTACTACCACCTCTACTAATGGGGGGTAACCAGGGTTGATGAAGACATGCGGAAATTGGTACCTTGATTCACTACTAATGGGATATAAAATGGTACTGCTGGTGTGGAAATATCTAATATGGAATTCAAAGGACTAAACGTAGGTTTCCCATATGAAAAAGCAATTTCAAACTGAATGGAAGAGGGAATTGAAAACACATGCCCAAACAAAGGCACGTACATGAATGTTTTGGAAGCATTAATCATAATGGCCCCAAAAGAAACACAACCCAAATTTCCATCAACTAATGAATGGACAGACAAATATGGCACACCTATCTACATAATGAAATGTTATTTCGGGAGTGAAAAACTAATACATTTAACATAGATGAATGTTAACAACAGTAAGGTCAAGTAAAAGAAGTGAAACATAGTAAGCCACACGTTGCATGATCCCATTTATATGAAATGTCCAGGACAGGCAAATCTACAAAGACAGAAACTAAATCAATGGCTGCCAGGGACTGGGAGTAGTGAGTGATGAAGAGGGATTACAAATGAGAGTGGGATGCTAAAAATATTGCTAAATATTTATGCTAAAAATATTCTCCAATTAGATTGCGGTAATGGTTGCGTAACTTTGGGAACATGTTAAAAATCACTGAAGAAGGGGAGCCTGGGTGCCTCGGTCGGTTGTGTGTCTGACACGATTTCAGCTTGGTTTGTGATCTCAGGATTGTTGAGATGGAGCCCCACTTTGGGCTCCAGGCTGACCATGGAGCTTGGTTGGGGTTCTCTCTCTCTCTCTCTCTCTCCACCTCCCATCCCTCTGTCCCTCTCCTGTCCCCACAATAAATAAACAAACAAACAAACAAATAAATAAATAAAATCTTTAAGAAATCACTTAAGTATACATTTTAAAATGGTAAATTTTATATGTGCTATATCTCAAAAATAGCCATAGAGGATAGGGATTGTCATGTTTAAGAATCTGAAAACAAACCAATATAAATGGAGATTTGTTGAGGAAGAAATGTCACACACAAAATTTTCAGAGATAATTAAGAGCCAGGTCACAACGGGGTGAGGGTTTTACTCAGATTTCATGTGGAAGATATCCAACTGATTTTAAGCGGGGGAGAGGAGTGGATTTATGTTAGTACAAACTGTTCTGGCTTTCCTTTGGAGAAAAAAATGGGAGGGATTCAAGGTGGAAACAGAGAGACCATCCGGGTGGTATAGGTGAGACGGATACAGGTGGCTAGACTGGAGTCCTATGAAGCCGAGAGAGGGTGATACCTTTGAGACATGATTAGAGGTAGCAGTGACAGGAATTCAATGTGGAATTGAATGAGACAGAGGAATCAAGGATGATTGCAAAATCCCTCCCTTGCGAGGGACAGCAGATATTGGTTCCTAGGAGAACTAGGAGAGGGGAAATTGAGGGTTTTGAAGGCAAAAATAAAGTTGAAAATGTTTATATAGCTTTCAAATAAACATGGCAATTGGGCAATTAAATTTATGAGTTTGAATCTCGGAGCAGTTGTAGGGGGTCTCCATCTCGATTGACATGCTTTTTTGGTCAACATTTGCTGTTAGCTCAGAGCTCACTTTGGCTGGCTCTTTCCAATACCTTCCTTCAGGCTGGGTTTCTTCTTTCACATATCCCAAGTTACAGTGGGCAGCAGTAAACTGAATTATTTCCTGGAGCTTCAGTGGTCATCTCCAAACCTATCTGACTTCAAAAATCATGTATTATTTTTGCTTCCTATTTTTGATTGTTTCAAATCTGATTCAGTATTAATGATTTTAAATTAAGCCTGAATGTGACTCATGTAGTTTCATTCTATATATTTAACTCACCTATATTTTCCAACTTTAACTCTAGAACTAAATTGCTTTCATTAACTTAAAGCACCTGATTTACCTCCGGCTAGCCTTTTACATAATATCATTGTAAAACACGCTCAGGGCCAAGTCTTCCCACGTTTTGAAAAATCACTCATATTTTTGCAATGCATAGTCCTAAAATGCTGCAGGCTATTTCTAGACTGTTGTTAAGTTTAGCTAGGTTCTAGGTTGAAAAATACACAATATTGGGGTGCCTGGGTGGCTCAGTCACTAAACATCTGCCTTCAGCTCTGGTCATGATCCCAGGGTCCTGGGATCAGGTCCTGCATTGGGCTCCCTTCTTAGCGGGAAGCCTGCTTCCCCCTCTCAGACTCCCCCTGCTTGTGTTCCCTCTCTTGCTGTGTCTCTCTCTGTCAAATAAATAAATAAAATCTTTCTAAAAAATGAAAAATACACAATATTATAATTCTGAGAATTATGAATAAAGTTGCCACCATTGTAAGTAATCCATAAAATATAATGCAGAGTCTGATAGTAGCTTTAGCAAAGGGTTTAAAAACATTCTGAGCATTGGTAGAATCAAATGAAGCCAACAATTAGTTAAAATACTCTATATCTTCTAATAGAAATGTAGATTTACCACTATTCTTGTTCTTAATTAGCATCACTTATATAGACAGTGCTATTTAAAGCAGTTATTTAAGTCAATTAGGATGTTCTAAAGTTAAAAAAATTGTTTATCTTTTTCTAGAGAACAGATTCTCCACATATTAGTGACCACCCTATTCCATTACAGTTTTTTAAACGTAGAGATTTTCTGTATCTCAATACATAAGGTCCCGTGTGACCTTCCGAGTATTGTGTGAAAGTGTTCTGATCCTATTTCTTGTTTTTTAATGTCTTTTTCTCATCTTTGTTGGAATATACTTGACATATAAGACTAAGTTTGAGGTGTACAACCTGTTGATTTGATACACATATATACTCTGAAATGTTTCCTGGTCTTTCCTCTTTTGATGTTGACAAAGACCAAATCAGAAACCATTTATAACTGTAAATGCACTATTCACTGGAGTAGCTTACTACCATGTTAAATTCTTTAACGATTTGTAAATTTATATAGGGCTTGCTAAACCTAAGGATGACTCAGTGTGTGTAAAGCAGCCGTGAAATCTCTAAAGATAACTTAAGGAAAGCTGGCCATTCTGTCAACATTGCCATACAAATTGTGCCATTAAAACTTGTGACAGTGATATAAGAGGTTTGATGGTTTCATTCATTTAACAATTATTTCCTGAAGTCTACATATGCCAAGAATTTTGCTAGGTGCCAGGAATTTAGGGTGGAATAAGAAATAGGCGTTGTTTTAATGGGATCATTATTTAATGGGAGAGACAAATGCAAGCAAATAATTATAGCACGGTGAGGTAAGTGCTAAAATGAAGGATTACAGAAGGTACTGTGGAAGCACAGAGGAGGGACAACCCCAGTCTTCTTGCTTTTTGAAGGGAAGAAAATCATAAATTTAGTTTAATAGTGTTCATCAGACCTTTTTGCAACTTAAGGAGGGATTAATCAATTGAAGACAGAAGCATAACTCATGTTTTAAGATAATTACAACCTAGAAACTTCAACAGTTTAAGCAAAATGTTATGAGACTTAAATGAAGACACATTATTTAAAAAAGCATTGCCTAAGGTCTGTAGGTGTACAATAATTTATACATGAACAGTATTCTTTGCTCAATGTAGAAAATGTTTGAAGAAAAAGGCAGAGGTGATTGCATGGACAATGATCAATTTGAATGATGGAATGATTAGATGATCTGTGCCTTTTAGGAATTTATCTCTTTCTTTTTTCTTTTAGGCATTTCTCTCATCAAAGTCAATCATTTCCAATATTATCATATTTTGCTCTCAGTACATTTAAACCAAATTTAGTTTATATAAATCTTCAGAAGAAACTGCAGTTTTATTCTTGCTCATAAGTTCTATAATAAAAGGTGATCATCAATGTATTTGTTGCATGCTTACACATATATACATACATAGAAATGCAACACACTCACAGGAAAAGAAGAGCATGACACATACCAAAATGCTAATATTTCTGACTTGGGTTACATATGAATTTTTTTCTTTGTGTTTTTTTTTCTCTTTTTTTTTGTAATTAATATAAACTGCTTTTATGATCAAGAAAGAATAAAAGTTTTAGTAATAAAAATATGGTCAAAAAAAAAGAAAAAAATATGGTCACCATAAAATCTAAACTGGGTTGTTTGTCAAAAATGTTATCCTCTTCTATATGGAGTACCAAATGGATATGAGAAATAACTAAAATCTAAGGAAATGCTTAGGGAATTATTCTATTACCATATATTAAGCCATCCTCACTTTTTAGTACTTTTGGTTTCTCAGTCTTAGGAACCCTTCTCACCAACCACCCCAAAACAAAGTTAGGTGATGGGAGAGTCAATTTCACTCTAAGACTATTGTGGACTGGATGTTTGTGTGTCCACAATTTTCATGCCTTGGAGTCCTAACCCCCAATATGGTGGTACAGTGAGGTCAGAACTTAGGGAGGTGCTTAGGTTATGAGGGTGGAGCCCTCATAAACGTGGTTAGAACCCTCATAAGAGGCAGAGGAGCTTGATTCCTTGCTGTGCCTTCCACCTGAGGATACATTGAGAAGATGGCCATCTACAAATCAGAAAGCATTGGATATGTAGTCCTCTTGATCTTGGACTTCCCAGACTTCTGAACTGTGAGAAATAAATGTTGGTTATTTAAGCCATCCATCTATGGCATTTTCTTATAATGGCCCAAATTAATTAGGACAAACTCTAAAGAGGTTTTATTGACCACATAAACCTATCTGAGACAGTAAGACTATGTACTCAGTCAAGCTTCACTTAGGAGAAACATATTTTTAGAAATCAATTGTAAGTGCTTACAAAATGATATAAGATTTTCTTTGGTGTCCCCTAATAGCATTCCTTTCCCAACGTTTTGTTATCTCAGATTACAAAATTACAGGAAGGAAGTTTTTAATTTATAATTCCAATATTCTAAGACTTATTATTCCATCAAGAAATTCAACATTGGAAGGGTGGGGGTAGACAAAAACGAAATATCCAACATTGCAATTTGAAGAAGCGCACTGCCATCATTAAAGGCCAGTTCTAATTGGTGGATGGCAGTTTCAGAGTCCTTAGTTGAGAAACACAGAAACAAATAAAAAGAGGTTGCTGATAATTCCTGGTCATTAAGACACATGCTTCTCCAGGTGTCTTTGTAGTGAATGGCAAATAGTGGCAGAGTCAAAATTCTGCTATTTTTACTTTCAATCTCATTTTCTTTTTAAGAATTAATATTGGACACCTGGGTGGCTGACCTGGTTAGGCACTTGCCTTCAGCTCAGGTCATGATCCCACAGTCTTGGGATGTAGCCCCACACTGGGCTCCCTGCTCGGTGGGAGCCTGTTTCTCACTCTGCTCCTCCAATCCCCCTCCCCCCACTTGTGCTCCTGTGCTTTCTTTCTCTCTCTTGCAGAAATGAATAAATAGAATCCTAAAAAATAATAAGGAATTAATGTTTCAATTTTAGTGCTTTGCATGTGTTGTTGCTTTTTACCTTTTCAGCACTTATGACTTCACATTTTTCATTTCTATTTCAATATAATCCATTCTTCTTGTTTTTTTAAGATTAATCTAAAAAAGTTTTTTAATTTTCAAAACAAAATATTTCCTTTGATTGATTCTGTTTTTCCTCTTCACCATTTCATTAAAATGTGTCTTATCTTCAACACTTTTGAACAGATATACTTCTTTTTTATGTATTTGTCCTATTATTCTTTGAACAACTCCTTATGTTGAATGTTTAGCTCAGTATTCTCCAGCCACTTTTCTTGTCTAATATTGAGTTTAGGTTAATAAATTTTGCTATGAACATTATTTTACTCTTTCACTAGTATTATGTTGCAGTGTTTTTAATGTGCAGCTTTAAATATTTCTTATTTCTATCAGGATTTCTTCTTTGAGCCAGACATTATTTAGGAAGTAAAACATTAAAAAGGTTACAAAATTTTTATTAACCCTTTGTTATTTCTTTACTTAGTTGAACAATTATAGAAAATATACTCAAAGATGATGATTGAAAATTTGTAAAGTTTTATTGAATCTAGCTTAATGTCTTACACATGGTCAATTTTGTAAATATCCTATAATTCTAGAAATCAATTCACATTATCATATTCTCCAAATATTGGTGGCCCCATGCATACAGAAATTCTATCATGTTTATTGACTGTCTAAATTTTTCTACTTGCTTACTGCATCTTTGTCAGCCTGAGTTATCACAGTTACATGGTTTTTAAAAACTACTATCGTAAATTTCTTTCCTGGCTGTATTATCAAAGTTTACTTTGCATATTTTAAATCTCTGCACTCCCTAAATATAATTATTAAATTACTATCATTTCCAACTTTGTTGAAACTCTTCAACAAAGAAACTCTTTATATAGAGTAAACTTCATGAACTTGAATCAAGTCTTTTTATCTTGAATCTATGTTTTTATGCTTCTACTTGATTATTGCACTTTTCTCACTCTATTTTTTTCAAATTTCTTCTTCACTTATTCATTCATATAAACGTTCACTCTTCATTTATTTATTCACTTGTCTCTTATGAACATCATATATTCAAATTTCTACTTATCTCATTTGAATGTCTCTGCATATTCTGGTCTATTTACATTTGTTGGATTTCATGTATTTATATTTATGGCAAACAAATTATGATTATTCAATTAATAAATAAATGGGGGAAAATAAACAAACCTTCATGCAGAAGAATTCCAAATATCTCATGTATTATCTTCAAGAAGGTGGAGCATAACTCCCTACCAACTAAGTGTGGCTGTGCACATTGACCTTTTCCCAAATAAGTCAGAAAACACATGACATTATAGTGGAAGCAGATAGTACCTCAACCAGGTGGCCTAGCTTAACATCCATCAGTGTTAAGTCATGTTAACATGTACCTTGATGTGATGAGCTTGCAAATGATACTTTATTTCTATGATCTTTTCTCCAAAACCTGTAACACCAGTCTAAACATGAAACAAATACCATGAAACCTCAAAAAACACCTGATTAGTGATCCTCAATATCATTCAGGTCATGAAAAATAAGAAAAGCATGAGTCATTCTTAAGTCTAGAAGAGCCTAAAAGAAAAATGACTAAATGAAATGTATTCTAGATAGAACGCTGAAATAGAAATTAGGACAATCTCAAAAAATCTACATATAGTGTGGACTTTAGTTAGCATTAATAATTATTAGTTGGTGACAAATGTATTATAGTGGTTTTGATATTATGATGTATAAAAATTCAGATTTGTTTATTTGGATGACCAAAATATATTTCTCATATATATTTGATCTTTGTCCATGATTCCTGGCTCACAACTCCCAAAGCCCTTGGAATTTGCTGAGCATTAAGAGCAATGGGAGCATCTTTTGTCATAATATTTGGTCTTTTTTTTTTTTTTTTTTACTTTATTTAAGCTTTATTTAAACATATGATGTAACCCCACCACCCTCACCCAACCCCTCTTCCCCCCACCCACCTCAGTTTGTTTTATGACATTAAGAGTCTCTTTTGGTTTTTCTCCCTCCCGATCCCATCTTCTTTCATTTTTACTTTTCCTACCACCTTAACTCCCACCCCCGTTGCATCTCCACTTCCTCATATCAGGGAGATCATGTGGTAGTTGTCTTTCTCATTATGCGTAGCGAAATATTTGGTCTTTTGCGCTCAATTCCTGAAATCTCTTCAGAGCCATAAAGGGGAAATGGGTGTCTTGTAATTTATTCATTACAACTTCATAACTCAGCTTATGTTAACGAGGCAACTTTTGGGAAGCACCTAAGGGTGGGGGCTGGTTTTCAGGGGAACCAACTATGCATGGAGGGTTGGAATGTTTAGTTCTACCTCATTTAGCTCCTGGAGGAAAGAAGGGTTAGAGGTTGAATCTATTGCCAATGGCCAATGATTTAATGTATCACGCCTATGTAATGAAGCCTCCATTAAAAAACTAAAAGGATCAAATTTAGAGAGCTTCAGGGTGTTGAGCACATGGAAATTTGGGGAGAGGTGCACTCCTGGAGAGGGAATAAATGCTTATTCCCCTTTCCCCACACCTTCCATATGCATCTCTCCCATCTGATTGTTCTGAGCTACATCCTTTTATAATAAACTGACCATCCAGTAAAGAAAATGTTTCTCTGAGTTCTCTGAGCTAGTCTAGCAAATCAATGGAATACAAGGAAGGCATGGTGGAACCTCTCATTCATAGCCAGTCTGTCAGAAGTACAGGTAACAGTGTGGACTTGAAATTGGCACCTGAAGTGAAGGGGGGGCAGTCTCATAGCACTGACGCCTTCATCTGTAGGATATAATTCTATCTCCAGATAGATAGTGTCAGAACTGAGTAAACTGTTGGACACCCAGCTGGTGTTAGAGAATTGCTTTTTGGTGTGGGATAGCGTCCAATACACACACACACACACACACACACACACACACACACTGAAATTGGTGAGTATAATATTCAGTAATTTAAGATGTTAATAATGGGAAAAATGGGGTGTGAGTTATAGGAATACTTTCTTTAAATATAATAGTATTATGAAATTTAAAACTTTATTTAAAAGTAAATAAGATTAAAAACAGTGCACACCCACAATATCATCTTGAAGAAGAGCCAGCTTGAATTTGGATTTTGATTTCAAGGAATCTGTAGTTCAGTTTAGGGAGAAGACCTATCTTCACAGTATGAAATCTACTAATCATGGTATATCTCCTCATTCATTTAGATCCTGTGGAAGTCTTCTCAGCAATGCTTTGTAATTTCTATTTTACATAGAGATGTCAGACATCTTGTATCAATTTGTGGTTTAAGAATTTCGTTTTTCAGGGACGCCTGGGTGGCTCAGTTGGTTAAGCGGCTGTCTACGGCTCAGGTCATGATCCCAGCGTCCTGGGATCGAGTCCCACATCGGGCTCCTTGCTCAGCAGTGAGCCTGCTTCTCTCTCTGCCTCTGCCTGCCACTCTGTCTGCCTGTGCTCGTTCTTGTGCTCTCTATCTGACAAATAAATAAATAAAAATAAAATCTTTAAAAAAAAAAGAATTTTGTTTTTCAGGTGTACCTGAATGGAATTTAATTTTAGTTCCAACGTTCTTTTTTTGTGGTTAACATATAAAACTATAATTAATTTTGCACATTGGTCTTTTTCTGAACTGTGATAAATTCACTTGTTAGGTCAGGTCTAACAGTTATTTGTAGAGTTTTTCAGATTTTTTCCTATGTAAGCAAGCATAACTGCAAATAAAGTTAAATTTATTTCTTATTTTCATGGCTTTTAGTTCTTTTTATGACCTTGCTGCACTGGGTAATTGCTCTAGTACAATACTTAACTGTAAGCGGTGAGGATTTTCATCCTTGCTACATTCCTGATCTTAGAAGAACATAATTCAATCTTTTATCAGTAAGTGTACAGTTAGTTCTGTATTTTTTTTAGATATCTTCAAAATGTTTGCTAACACATACACTTTTTTATGAACTGCTGGATTTAGTATGTTAATATTTTATTAAGGGTTTTTATGTCTGCTTATGAAAGATAGTATATATTTTTATTATACTTTTGTGCTATATTCACTTTACTTACACTGGCCTCATAAAATACATTTTCTCTCCCTCTGTTTTCTGAAATATTTATTGTTTCAACAACTCTCCATTGTTTTTATAACTTTTTTCATTTTTCCATTTTTATTTTGCTGGGTTTTTCCCCCATGTACCTGGTATTTTGTATCAAAAAGAACCACTGAATATTCCAGTCATATTTTCCAAGAGATTATAGGTTCTAGAAAGGGAAAGTTTTCCTCTCTCTGAAATTTTATTTAATATGAACCCTTTTTTCCCCCCTCTAGCAGGAGCACCATGCCCTGCATCTTATCTTGCAGCAGAAGTTCTAGCTACTTTCACACTCAACCTTTTTTTTTATTTGTATATTTCCCCATTTTTATTTTATCCCTTTTGTGCACTAAGTTTAAATTAATTACTTCAGAATTATTCTACAGTTTCCGAATCATCTCTTCTCTAGTTGTATAATCTAATATTTAATTCTTCTAATACATTTTCTATTCAATTAGTAAACTTTTCATTTTTTTTTGTCCTAGGCATCAATTCTGGCCTCCTCCAGGTTAAACACAATGAAATGTGTCTCTTATAATTCAATTCTCTATTGCACAGACAATGACACCACCTCCAAGATTTGTCTCCTCTTGTTCACCACACAGAGCCCTCAGATTATATTTTTAAAAAAGAAAAAAAATTTCTGGAGTTTATAATTATCATCTAGCAGTAGGATGGCTCTGTTAGGAGGTATTCAGGCACAACAACAACAACAAAAGCACTATATTTATATAAAATACCTTAGAAACTACTTGTTAATAATATCTGATCCCATGAAACATATTTCTAGGACTGGATATCCTAGAATGTTCTTGAAAGGTTGAATTATTCTACTTACTATATACTGATTTTCGTATAAATCTCATTATTGGGCACATTAACTGTATCATTTTGGAGCTCAGAGACTCCATTAGCAAAATTACGTGATAATCTGGTAGCATTTCAAGGTAGTCCAGAGTTTATGAATGTCATTGCTGTCTGAGATAAGTTTCGTCTAAATTTCTTGATAAGAACTGTAAATAAGAGTATCACTGGGGATAAGAAATATCAATGTATCTGTGCTAAATAATGAAAACAAATGTGTGTAGAGAGAATCCAGCTATACACATGAAGTTTTGTTAGGAATGAAATGACTTTACATTATAGGATTTATTTTAAGGAAAATTCTAATTTATGGAAATACAGATTCCCAAGTATCAAATCCTAACTTCATTAAGAAGACTGTTTCTATATCTAGGATTTTAAAAAACAGTATCACAATAACTCTTAGGTTATCTATGTATGATTCCAAAAAAAAAGCAAAAACAAAAGAAAGAAATATGTTGGAACCAATTTTTAACCAAACTTGCATTGGGTTATCAAGACAATAAATAAATTGACCTGTGAAAAGGTTGTTACAATTCAGAAATAATAATAAAAAAAGAGAAAATTCTGAGATATATAATGGGATATAAAGCTTTAATAAAGTGGGGCACCTGGGTGGCTCAGTGGGTTAAAGCTTTAATAAAGAGAAAGTACCTACCAAAGAGCAGTCTAAAATATAACACTCCTGACTGTAGTGTTACCTCCCTGAGAAGAAAGTTAGTAACTTGATCATATCTTTAATGTCTTATACTTTTAAAAAAAGATTTATCCACTTATTTGAGAGAGAGAGAGAAGGAGAAAATGTAAGTGTGTGTGCTCCAGTGGCGGGGAGGGGCTGAGGGAGAGAATCTCAAGCAGATTTCTGGCTGAGCATGGATCCCATGGGGCTTGATTTCTGGACCCATGAGATCATGACCTGAGCCAAAAACCAAAGGTTGGATGCTCAGCTGACTGAGCCACCCAGGCACCCCAACTTCTTATACTGTTTTAAAAGAAAAAAAATAGTGTTGGAATTTGAAATATTTTGAATTTATATATTGTTAGGGTAATACTTCTGTATTTTGCATATTACCACATTTTCTTCATTTGTCTATAGAAAAATACATCAGAATGATCATCCAAAGACTTCTTAAGAAAAAATAATATTTTCATTGCTTTTGTACATTAAACATGCATCAGCATTGTTCCATATAAAACATATTTAGAAATATTCAAATGAGGGGTTCCTGGGTGGCTCAGTCAGTTACCTGTCTGACTCTTAGTTTTTGCTCAGGTCATGATCTCAGGATCCTAGTATCAAACCCTGCATCAGGCTGTGGCTCAGCAGAAAGTCTGCCTGAGGATTCTTTCTCTTCCTCTCTCTTTGGCTCTCCCTCCATTCATGCTCTCTCTCTAAAAGATAAATAAATCTTTAAAAAATATTTAAATGAGAAAATTATACTATGTAAATGGAAAAATTTGAAGGGAGATTATTTTTGTGATCACTTTATGAAAACTATTAACATCACTGGCAAACCCCAGTATTTTCTTCATCATTCTAATAAAACAAAGCATGAACTAAGTAAAATATTCAAAATGTAAAGGAATATTCTTAAAAAAAAAAAAAGACAAAAAGAAAACACCAAAAAGCCTTCCAAGCTACACAAACAGAATCACTTTCTAAACACTACTTGCTGTAACAGTCCTTTCAAGCTGATGGCTTGTTAACAAGAGAGATTTCTCCCAGTTCTGGAGTCTGGGAACTCCAAGGACAAGGTGCCAGTATGGTGAAGGCCCTCTTCCTAGTTTATGAGAAATGTTTTTTCACACAGTGGAAGGGGGTAGGGATCTCCCTGGATCTTCTTTTATAAGGCACTAATTTCATTCATGAGGGCTCCACCCTCATGGCTTAAGCATGTCCAAAAATCTCCACCCACTATATCATAACATTAGGCATTAGTATTTCAAAATATGAATTGGGGTGTGAAAGAAAACAAAAATTCAGACCCCAACACTCATGGATTCAAAGTTTAAGACACACTTACATAGTGATTAGTGTGTTCGGTGAATGGTTTCAAGATCTTTTACAAATAATAACCCATTTAAACTTCATAGCAGCTCAGTGAAATAAATATTGTTCCTACTCTGATTTTGGAGATCAGAAAATTGGAGCTCCAAAAAGTTAATTGCTGAGATCTTATAATTACAAACTGGGACAACTAAGATTTAACCCAAATGATCTATCTATAGATCAGTTTTTAAGTGCCATATTGGAGGCTTTTTCTCTTCTTTTTCTTCCTTCCTTTCTTTCTCTCTCTTTTTTTTTTTTTTTTTTTGGTCTGTGAATCATGACTATATCATCCGTCTACAGAAATACTATCAACATTTGTGCTAGTTGTTACATTTATTGTCACTACTGCCAAAGAAAAACCAGAGCTGGACAGTAGTTAAAGCAGTATAAACAGATTTTATATATATAAAAAAAAATTGTGACAGGAGAAAGACCTCAGGGCTCAAGTCCAAAAACACCATGGCCAAGTGGGAATTTATAGCCGAGTACAGTAAGGTTAAGTAGATGGATATTTAAAAATAGGTAAATGGGGATTCTGGCTACACTGACCTAACAATTTTTGCTAAAGGCAGACCAGAGTGGTGAAGAACCTAATTAGATATTGAGAGAAATCAAATGGAGGAAGATTAAGGATTCTGACTAAACTCAGCAGGATTCTTATTAAAACTGGACAATTCAGAGGTAAACACAGAAGTCCAAAAGTCAAACCCTGGTTGAAAAAGAGCTGAGAGGAGCCTAAGTGGGGTGCAGCGAAGGAATCTTTGCTATTCCACAGCAGAACAAAGTAAAAGGAGGAGATATGTTTGAAAAGTAAATGGGAGTGGGGCACCACTGAGGTGGGTCAGTGGGTTAAGCAGTGACTCTTGGTTTCAGCTCAGGTCATGATCTCAGGGACCTGGGACTGAGTTCACCTCAGAGCTCCAGGCTCAGTGGAGAGTCAGCTCCAGGAATCTCCTCCCTTTGCCCCTCCCCCTGCTCGCTCACACTCTCTCTAAAATCAATCAATCAATCAATCAATCTTAAAAAAAAAAAAAAAGCAAAGTAAAGTAAATGGGAGTTACTTTGGTGAAAATTTATTACTGATTTGGAAACAATGTGTTGAGAATTCATGGTACCAGGTATGAATGTTGGGAGGAATGAGAGAAGATACTGACATACCTTAAAATGGAAAAAAATAGGAGTTCAGTGTTCTGGGAAAACAAAACAAAGCTATAGTATAAGTGGTTTTAAGACATGATCTTTCATAATAAATCTATCACTCAATATCCTAATATAGAATATGAACTTTAGAAAAGTAGATTTACATATGGAGGGCATATTTTTTCCTTTTCTTTTCCTATTTTAATAAAAATAAGTTATAACTTTTTTAAAGATTGCATTTATTTATTTGAGAGAGAGGGAGAGAGCCCCCCCCCAAATAAGCTATAGCTTTTTAAAGTTTTATGTTGCCAGAAGTAGCAGTGCATAAATCAACTTAAAGAAGTATACATACATGCTTATGTCATCAACACAGTCATATTCACCTTGCAGAGGGTACCCCTCTCAAGGAATCATTCAGAGTGGGCTAATAAGCACTGGGGATTCTGAAATATCTATCAGAAAGGGGCAGAATCAGATGATCAGTAGTGTCCTAAATTTCTGGTATTTTCTGGAATGACAAAAGTGTAAAATTGTAAGATGTTAGTCTTTGCTAAATCAAGAAGGAAAATTTCAAGTTCTAGAAAATTATTGAGCATACATGAGTAAAAATAGAAAGCTGAAAATAATGAGAAAAATTGAAGACATGAGAAAGTGGGTACAGAGAGTAGGTGGAATTAATTAAAAGCAAACCATAAATGAGAAATTATGTTAAGTAAATGTACTAAACATGATTAGATTGCTAAATAGATAACACCCAAATTTATTTTATGTGTAATAAACTTATCTAAAGATTTGTTATGCAGAAAGTTTGAAAGTAAAATAACTAAAACTGATGTTCATCAATACACTATTCAACAGAAAGCTAATGTATCTATATTATGATAACACATAAAAGATACCAAGGAAATTTAATTCTCAGATATAAAGAGGATAATTTTTTTTTTTTTTAAAGATTTTATTTATTTGATAGAGATCACAAGTAGGCAGAGAGGCAGAGAGAGAGAGGAGGAAGCAGGCTGTCCACAGAGCAGAGAGCCCGATGCGGGGCCCGAACCCACGACCCTGGGATCATGACCCGAGCTGAAGGCAGCGGCTTTAACCCACTGAGCCACCCAGGCGCCC
Organism: Taxidea taxus jeffersonii; assembly: GCA_003697995.1. NCBI lineage: Eukaryota > Metazoa > Chordata > Mammalia > Carnivora > Mustelidae > Taxidea > Taxidea taxus. Next base: position 20,602 of record RCUC01168104.1, read on the forward strand.
CTAAAGAGGATAATTTATAACGTTAAAAGATTCAGTCTATGTATTCTAAACATTTCGTACTTGATACCATAGTTTTAAAATCCCTAATGAAAAAAACACAGCAGAAATGAAGGAAAAAAAAAGGAAGAAGAAAGAAAAAAAAAAAAGGAAGAGAAAGAAGGGGAAAATGTTAACAATGAGGGAAGCCACCATATAAGGAGATTTAAACACACTTTCATTAGAGGTACAGAGAACATGCAGACAAAATATCAGTAAAAATATAAATGCTTTGGCAACATTATTAATAAAATTCTCCTTATTATATATGCATAATTTGTACCCTGAATATGTAGTAAACATTCTTTTCAAGCCCACGAAACACAAAACTCAGCATACACTGATCAAGTAGTATAAGAAAATAAAAGATTAAAATTATGAATATTTCTCTGATCACACTGCAGTTATACTAAAAATAACTAAAAAATTACTAGAAAATGTATTTAGAATTAAATTTGAATATGTTTCTTCATTTGGGTAATGGAGACCTGGGTGTATTCACTTTGTGTAAATTAATTGTGCTGTACACTTATGATTTCTGATTTTTATAAATATATATTATATGAAAATAAAATTCTAAAAATATGATAAATATTTGAAGTAATATAAGACAATCATTGTTCTATTTCCTTAGTCCACGAAGAGCTCATTTAAAATGGTGGGAAAAAAATAAAATGTTACCTTTAACATAAAAGCAAGAGAAGATGATTTTAAAATGAACTATGTGTGCTTATTTAAAATGACTAGGTTATACAAAGCCTCTCAAGAGAATGATGTATTAAGGTGACAACAGGACCAGAAAAATCTTGGAAATATGTAGTTAAAGGGACTAGAATTAATGCTATCAGAACATTAATGAGTTCAGGAAAAACTTTCTTATATGTACATTCACCTTTCAATTATGTTTTCCAAATTCTCTTTAAGAACTTCAGTCGACTAACGTGGAACAAGGATGAATAAAATATAATAATAGCACTATGCATTTTATATTGACATTGGAATACATATAAGACAATAATATTAGAATATTGGAATGAGTTTTAAAATTTCTCACTTCTAAAGCTGTGCATGTATTTTATTCTTCTTAAAACAGAAAGCCATTCTATTACCTCTTTTTATTCCCCAGTTACTGAAATAAAATGACTTTGTGGAGCTCCATTTAAATATGTTTGAGCTAGTAAATTATGGGTTCTAAGACATCAGTAATCTTGAGCCCCTGCCTGCAACTGGCTGGGTTTTAAGAAACATTATGATAAAATTAAATCTTTGTATTTTAATATTTCCAAAACTGTAAAATTGGATGAACTTAATGTGTGCATATTTGAGGACTGAGTTACTTTCGGGAACAAAAATGTGTGCTCTAACAAATCTTATTTTATAATAAGAGCATGGGGGTGCCTGGCTGGCTTCAGTTGGTTAAATGACTGCCTTTGGCTCAGGTCAGGATCCCGGGGTCCTGGGATCAAGCCCAGCATCAGGCTCTGTGCTCAATGGGGGCCTGCTTCTCACTTTCCTTTTCCCTCTGCTTGCTTCTCCCCCTGCTTGTGCTCACTCTCTCTGCCAAATAAATAAATAAAAACTAAGAAAAAAAGCATGTTTTTCACTTTGGTCTTTAGAATATGTTAATGTAATAGTGGGAAGATTAGTGAAAACTAATGTGTCGACAGTCTAAATTAGCTTCTTAGACCTGAGATAGATCTGAGTTTTCTTTATAACTTATTTTCAATCTATGTTTAAAAGCCATGGTAAAAAACAACTATAAACATAATTGTCACAGGTGTCTTGTCAAAAAAGCAGGGCATGTTATTTCTCATGCCAAAAAATTCAAATTCATTTTCAGAGAAAATAAAAGAATTTGAGTAAGAGAAGACAGCTTTTGAATGGGTATGCCAAAAGTCTATATTCTAGTTTCTTTGGCATAATATAGGTTTCTTCAAATGACATACTTGTTTTGTCATTCACTTATCAAATAGTCAGGGAACTTCAATATGCAAGGCTCTGTTTTGGGTGGTCACACAAATGGAGAAAACAGACCAAGAACCCTGGCTCTCCTGAATTTTACCTTCTACTGGAAAAAAAGTTGACCAGAAAAGCAGCATAATTACCAAGAATTTATTTATTATATTAGAAGATAATAATAGATAAGACAAATATATAGCAAAGCCTCAAGAGAAAGGGCTGGATAGGGGTAGCTGAAAGGCAATGCTCTTTAGGGACAAGAAATTATAAAGGATGTGTAATTCCTCAAATAGCAACCAGTATAAGGTGCTTTTTTTTTTTTTTTTTTTCCCCATAGCAGGGTATGAGGATTCAGGAACCAAGATTCCAGCCAAGGTTGGAAATAGAAGTGGGATATGTGTGAGAAAATGGAAGGAGAGCAGACTGACCGAAATTTTACACAAGGTGAAGAGTAGAGGTAGATGTGGGTAGAAGCCAAGTTGTGTTGGGCCGTTTAAGGTTTGACTTTTATTCTATGTAAAACCGGAAGCTGTGGAAAGACTTTGAGTAGGTAAGTGAAATAATATTTGAATTTTTTAAGTCTTTACTTATTTGCTTGACAGAGAGAGAGAGAGAGCATGAGTGAGGGGAGGGCCAGAAGGGGAGAGGGGGAAGGAAAATCTTAAGTAGACTCCATACTGAGCATGAAGCTGGAGGCAGCGTTTGATCTCAAGACCCTGAGATCATGAGCTGAGCTGGAACCAGGAGTCAGGTGCTTAACTGACTGAGCCACCCAAGCACCCCAATAATATTTGACTATTAGGAAGGTCTTTGTAAGTGTAGGATTAGGCTAAACTAGAGCAAGTGAGAGGATTAAGAGGTGGTTGTAGTAGTGACGGAAATTGATGGGTCAGTGGCCTGGGCATTGGAGGGGGGAGTTGGAGAAAAGCAAAGAAACTAAAAAAAACAAAAACAAAAAAAACGGATGGATGGATGTTGCAGATGAGGGGAAAACAGGTAGAAATAAAGCTTGGTTCCAAGGTTTCCAGTTGAAAGAACCAGGCAGATAAACAAGACAATTCTTGAGATCAGACAGAGTGTAGGGTGATAGATAGAAATAAAGACACTGTAATCTGGTGAGGAAAACCAAGATAAATATTTAAAATATATTTAGCTTTAGATGAATGTGAGACTTTAAAATGGAGATGCCAATTACTTAGATGGATTAGAGATCTCATAGAAATACAAATTTGGCTGTAATGTAGATAAATGCATTTTTACTTTTTAATCTGTGTGTGTAAAACATAAAGCCAAAAGTGAGGCTAAAAAATTCCCTCATCCAGAATTCCACTAGAGGGTTTGTGTCTACAAAATAAACCAAAAGTTCTACTGAGCTGAAGATGAACTTTAAGAGGAAAGAAGGGAAAGGAAAAAGAGAAAGAAGATGATGGGGAAAAAATGAGAATTTTGGAAGAATAATGTAAATGGAACTTAAAGGAGGGACATTTCTGAAAAGGAGGGAGTGGTCTTTTGTGTTTAATACTCTTGAGAGTTTGGGGATTCCTGGGTGGCTCAGTCGGAGCTTGGGCATCTGCCTTTGGCTTAGGTCATGACCCCCAGGTCCTGGAATGGAGCCCCATGTCAGGCTCCCTGTTCAGCAAGGGAGTCTGCTTCTCCTTGTCCCTCTGCTGTTCCCCCTGCTTGTGCTGCCTCTGTCTCAAATGAATAAATAAAAATCTTCAAAAAAAATACTCCTGAGAGTTTAAATAAGGATCTTTGGAAATCTACATATATATCATTGCTATTTCCTGATACCTGACACAGGTCATCAGTAACCTTAAGTATTTCCAGTGGACTGAAACAGAGGAAAAAGCCAGACTGATTTAGACTGAATTATGACAGGGAAGTGAAGAAGAAGTGGCATTGTCTCATTAGATACTTTTTAAAGAAGCATGGTAATGTATAGCAGAGAAATACAATGGCAATTAGAGAAAAATACGGGAAAAAGGAATGATAACATTTGGGCTCTTGTTGTGATTCTTTGCTACCAAATAAATTTTATTCATAGTATGTTTGACAGAGAAGAACGGATAGTTGTTAAGTATGAAGGCTTTGAGGTTAGACAACTGGGCCAGTTCTCAAATATTCTACTGTCTAGCTGTGTGACTTTGAACAAGGCACTCAACTACCCTAAAACTCAGGCTCTTGATCACATACATGTCATGTCTACCTCATCGTTTCTTGTGAGAATTAAATGAAAGAATGCATTTGGAGCATTTAACACAGTTCCTGATACACGGTAAAATCTCCATAAATTTCTCTTTTATTCCTTTTTACTCATATTCCATTTATTATTGTTATTTTTGTTGCTATTGTTGTTATTATTTCCCTCTATTTTAACATGGCAACCAACTAGTCAAACCAACGTAAAACCCAGGATAAATTTAGAAGAAAGTATCTGTGGTGCAAGTCACTTTTAATGATATTTTCAGAGAACTTGAAATTGTTTTCTATGCAGTTTTTTTGTCTACATAATGCTTTCCACTTTCTTATTCTGGCATGTAGGATTTGGGACAATTGTTTGGAACATAGAATGGTTCAATCTTGAAATAAGGGTGAAGTAATTCTACAGACTGCCACTAGAGGACAGAAGAGAGTCAGGCAACATCAGAGGAACTATTCAGGGACCAGTTGTCCTTGACGTTAGGAAAGGCTTCTCTAGTGTGGGAAACTCAGACACCAGAACCAGAGAATTGTTTTGATTAGGCTCATTATTTTAAGGTTAAATAATGTAGCAGAAATCTATCCCATAGACACAGTTAACTGTACTTCAAAGGTATTAAGGGGTCAGTTTTTATTTTATCATTCTGTTCTTTTGTGCCTATTATAGCTTTCATATTAATTTTGCATTATATTATGTTTGATTCCATGCTTGTCACCAACCACCATTATATGTAAAATTTGTGAAGGCTGGGGCCATGTCTCACTGGGACAGTTCTTTAGCTTAGCAGACTCTCCAGGGATTCAATTTCAAAACTCATTATCATCAACATAGAGGCAACAGCAAGATATTCCTAGATTAATGATTAGGGAAGCAGAGATATACATAAGGGACGCTTACACTCCTCTCTACATCTGATAGGCTCAGGTGTGTTATAAGCCAAGATCGGGGCCAGAAAATTCAGCCAGTGTCCCTTAAAGTGTACTCTTTTGTTGAAGGAGTATAAAGGGAATATTTAATTCAATGTGTAATGTGTGTCAGTGTTACATGCTTTGACATGTGTTATTTCATGTATTATCTCAACAATTTGATTTTATAGTGAGGAAACTGACACACCAAATGCAACTCACCTAATGTAACAGAGCTGGTACATTTTGGAGCTGTTAAAAAAAAATTGCACCAGAAAAGATGAGAAAAAGAAATGGATTTTATTCTGATACAATAGCTAGCACTAAGGGAGAAAGCACAGATCAAGTTCCATCTCACAAAGGTGATACAAGAGTATATGGATCATGAAATTAAGAAAATTACTTTTTAAAGGTCACAGGTTTTTTTTAAAATAAGCTAGAAAATATGAGGCTTCATTTTTTAAATACAGTGTTAATTGATAAGAGAATCACAAAATTACCACTATGAAAAAATGAGCAAAGAATAAAGCAGGAAACATATTAATAATATTCAAGATATAATCTCCAAACACATGCATACAACTTTATAAACCATGTTTCTCCCTTTCTGAAATTGGTCCCAATAGCCAGCATCTTCATGCACCAAGGTACACATTTCAACATTCTTTAGAAGGTGGAAATTTACAAACAGTTTAAGTATTCAACAATAAAGATATTCATCAAGACACTTGAGCTTACTCTATATTATAGAGCTATTAAATTCATACTTAAATATGAATATAACCAGGTATAAGAATACCCAATGATGGAGAAACAGAACAGAATGACAACTGAAGTGCAAGCAGGGATGTCTCCCTGCCACCCAGTAAAAATATTTTCTTTTCTTCCTTTCTTCTTTTTTTCTTCATTTTTATTGTGCATGACCATGACAATCTTTCTGAATAAGAGAAATCCATAATTTTGAAAACAAATTAATACTTTACAACTAACTGTTAGGGTGCCTGGGTGGTTCAGTAGGTTAAGCATTGGACTCTTGATTTCTGCTCAGGTCCTAATCTCAAGGTCATGAGATGGAGCCCCATGTTGGCTCCACACTGGACATGGAGCCTGCTTAAGATTCTCTCTCTTCTCCATCTGCCGGTCCCCGTCCCCACACCCACTTGTGCACATGCGCCCGTGCACTTCTCTCACTCTTTCTAAAAAAAAAAAAAAAAAGAAAGAAAGAAAAGAAGAGAAAAGAAAAAAGAAACAACCCTAACTTTACAACCGTTATGTAGATTCTATGCAGTTTAAGAAATGACTGCCTTATTCCTGTTTCCAATATAAAACTTTTCAACGCCTCATGGTACAGATGTCTGGGTTTTCTAATTAAGTTCCTAGGGTGAATTTAAAGTCTTATTTTGGGAAAAATTCTGAATTGGCTGGACGCAATCTTATGATATACCTTCGAGCATGAATAGCTTGTCACAGTGTCTACCTTAACACACAGGGAACCCCTCAGATTTCATAACGTTATTATCTACTTTCCGAGGGTACATATTTGACATCTAAAAAATATAAACCGTCATTGATTATTCTAGAAGACCTTTGCCCTGAACTGACTAAAATCAGTACTAACCAAATATGTATTGAAAACCTGCTAGCACAGAATGCTTGATAACCATAACAGAGGAGATGATGGTGGGGGGTTAGTTTGAAAAGAGAAGAAACTGCCTAATTGGTTACTCAAAGTCCTATATGAAAATATCAATGGTGAATTATATTTATAGGATATGCAGTCTGAAACTACTTTCATTATATGACTATGTATACTTCCATGAGTTTAATGGTATAGATGAGTAATGGACAGATGGCCCTTAGAATAGAATGTTAACTCTCTTACAAGACAGTTAGGATTTTAATAGTCTGGACCCAAACTACCTTTATACTTTTGCTTCAGAGTTTGTGAAAGTCAGCTATAAAATTAGTTCTTAATCGCATTTCCTTACCTATTTTGCCTAAAAAACTCTTTCGGTTCTTATTAGCAATGTTACTAACAATAATAATGACTATATGTAATAAACTATATAATTATATATAATTATATGTCTCACATACTGAAATAATCAAGCAAGTGAAAATTAAGGAACAAGAAGACATTCCCAATCTAATAAGGAATATATAATATATGAAGGAATATTATCGAATTTAGTAAATAAACACTAAGTTATATACAGCCAATATATATGTCAAATTCTCTTTTACCTATTATTTCTGTAAAGAATCATTGCTTATCATTTATTTGCATTTTTATTTTATTATATGTTAACCTGGAGAAAGGATATGCAAATGTTAATACTCTAAGCTTCTCCAAATCACCTTTTCCTGAGTAGTAATTTTATTAGAAGTAATTTTGATCAGAATAGTAAAACTCTATTAAGTGGCTAAATTTTCTTATCAGCCATCACTCCGCTATGACTCTAGTTCTCCTGCAGAGACTTTTCTTTCCAAGCTTCAGGAGGGAGATAGGAATTGTGGGTACCTTGTACCTCTGCTTATTATGGGTTTCTATTCCTGAATGTTCAACTCCACCTCTAGTCTGTCTGGGATACAATCACTCTTGATTACCAAACAATGGATATCATTAAATGTTCTTAGTTTCCAGGCAACCACAGCTGTCAATCAGTGACACCTGAACTGAAGCTTTTCCAAATAATCTTAAATTTTTTTTTTTTAAATACATCCTCTTCTCTCCACAACCATCATTTTTCAGAAACTCTTTAGTGCAGCACCAGATTTGGTTAGAACTGACTCATAAGTGATGTTCTTGCCTTCAATCTTTTCCTTCTCATCCCTCTGTTTTTAAAATATCTTTTTCGTTACTGATTTTAGTATTCTACAGGTATGTGTATATACAAAATAGCCCTTATTCATATATTCTAACAATTTGTTTGCTATCTATACCAATATAATCTTGATTTCTTAAAGGCATGAACATTTTCATTGCATTCAAAATTCCTAAAATATCTGGAGTATAAGATGTACTCAATGATTGTTGCATGAGATGAATGAGGATGGGATGGATAAATAATAAACTGAAATGCAGATTCTCTTATAGAGAGTTTATGCTTCTTAATCATCTGATTCCTACTGGTGGCAATTCTCCAGGTATTTTTCATGTTGCTTTGTGGGCTTTCTGACCAAAGGTACTGACCCTATCTTTTCTTTCTTTTTTCTTTTTTTGATTTCTTTTTTTTTAATTGTGTTACGTTAGTCACTATAAAATACATCATTAGTTTTGATGCAGTGTTCCAAGATTCCTTGTTTACATACAACACCCAGTGCTCCTTGAAATCTGTGCCCTCCTTAACACTCACCACCAGGCTCATCCATCCCCCCACCTCCCTCCCCTCTAAAACCCTCAGTTTGTTTCTCAGAGCCCACACTCTCATAGTTTGTCTCCCCCTCAGATTTCCATCAGTTCACTTTTCTTTTCCTTCTCCTAATGTCCTCAATGTCAAGGAAGTTAGCATAGCAAACATCCTTGGAAGCTAAAAATAGTCTCTTTCTTTAGGTCAGTAGAAAGACTTATTTCCTGAGCATTGTAATAAAAGATAGAATTTTTCTCCCAACAAAGTCATTCTGGGAAATAGAGATACTTTTCTCTCCTCAAAGATGAGTTGTTTACATTCAAGAATAAAGATAGGGTTCTACTCGTCTCTCAGAGGGAGGAATGGACAGGTTAGCATCAGTCCTAATACAGGATCAGTATCAGCTTCTAATTTTAGAATTCCTCTTCTATATCTGCATGTGCAGGTAACATTTGGCCCTTCCCAAAACACCTCAAGAGGATTGGGGCTTGGGGATCCGATCTGTGGCTAGGAGTTTATCTGGTTGCTGCTTCTGCCATAAGTAATGAATTGTCTCTAGTACAGAGATCATATGTCTTATCAGAAAGGTAAAAGATGGGGCCCCTGGGTGGCTCAGTGGGTTAAGCCTCTGCCTTCTGCCCAGGTCATGATCCCAGGGTCCTGGGATGGAGCCCTGCATGGAGCCCTGCATTGGGCTCTCTGCTCAGCAGGAAATCTGCTTCCGCCTCTCCCTCTGCCTGCTTCTCTGACCACTTGTGATCTCTGTCTGTCAAATAAGTAAATAAAATCTTTAAAAAATAAAAAAAGAAAGGTAAAAGATTAGACCTTCTGAATCAATAGACCTACTTTAGCATTCTAATCTTATCTGCAACTAATATTTTATTTTAATTATTTAAGCATTATAGACACTACTCATGTAGACCATTTCCCTTTATAGTAGCATATTTAAAAATATATATTTTAAGGCATTTTCAGGTTCACAGTAAAATTAAGAGGATGATACAGAGATTTCCCAGTTAGCACTGGTCCCGCATATGCATGGCCTTCCCCATTATCTGCATCACTCAATAGAATGATGCATTGTTTACCAAGAATGAACCCATAGTGACAAATCATAATCACTGAAAGCCCACAGTTTATCTTGGGATTTATTCTTGATATTTTATCAAGAATGGGTATGGACAAATGTGTATCTATCATTATGATGTCTTACAGAGCAGTTTCACTTCCCTAAAAATCCTCTGTGCTCTGCCTGTTTACCACTCTACCTCACTACCTACCTAGCAACTTCTGATATCTTTACTACATCCACAGTTTTGCCTTTTCCAGAAAGATCCAGTTTACCTATATCTTTGCAAGCTTTATGCATTCATCATTGTTTATATATTTTATTTTAATCATTTGGATAGATTTATCATGATATTTACATTCAATTTTCAGTTACCTAATGAGTAATGAAATTGGTATAGTTTCCCATGAAATGTCTGTTCATATCTTTTTCCCATTTTTATTTGAAGTGTTTGATTCTTACTGTTGAGTTTGGGGCTTTATATATTGTAAATGGTAGACATTGGTTTCATATGTGATTTGCCAATATTTTCTCCTACTCTCTGCATACCTGGAAAAAATCTCACTTGATCATGCTATACAATTATTTTTATGTATTACTGGATCTGATTTGGTGATATTATGTTGAGAAACTTTGCATGTACATTTTTGAGAGATGTAGGTCTATTTTTCCTCTGGTATACATGTGCTTTCTTTGTTTGCTTTTGGCATCAGAATAATACTGGTCTCAAAAAATGGGCTGGTAATTATCTCTTCCTCTTCCATTTTCTGTAAGAGGTTGCTTAATATCAATGTTAATTCTTTCTTAAATTTTTGGTGCAGTTCTCCTATGAAGCAGTTTAGGCCTGGAGATTCCTTTATTGGGAGCTATTTAATTAAAATTTTAATTCCTGTTACGCACTTATAAGACTATTTAAGTCGTCTATATCACCTTATTAGGTTTTAGTAGTTGTGGCTTTTATAGAGTAGTCTGTGTTTTGTAAATTTTTTAAAAGATTTTATTTATTTATTTGACACAGAGAGAGAGATCACAGGTAGGGAGAGCAGCAGGCAGAGATAGAGGGAGAAATAGGCTCCCCGCTGAGTAGAGAGCCCGATGTGAGGCTCAATCCCAGGACCCTGAGACTATGACCTGAGCCTAAGGCAGAGGCTTAACCCACTGAGCCACCCAGGCACTCCAGTATATTTTGTAAGTTTTTGCATATATGAGCATAAAGTTGTTCATTGCATTATCTTACCCTTTTAATGGTTAAACTATACATACTATTCCTTTTTACTTATTTTTTAAGTGAGTCTATGCCATGTTTTCCTCAATGGGAAACCACACCTACCACATCTTTGATATGTAATATCTTCAATTATCTTCACATTCTTAGCCCCCAAAACACTTTAAAGATGCCATTAAAATGTCATTATTTTTTATGTGACTTCCTCTCCTAGTTGTCAGATTTCTTCCTCCATCTTTCATTCTTTTGATGTATTTTACTGTCAAATTTCACCTCACCAGAGGAATATCAGAAGAATCTATTGGTCAGACAAAGCCAAGTTTATTAGACTTACTGCAGTAAAGGAGAATACCATCTTAACTGAGTGATACTAGTGTCTATAAAAGGATTAAAAACAGCTCCCAATTTCACTGGCTGCAAGCCCTGCCTCCTTATAATTTCCTGTCTTCTCTTTCCCCCTTCCCTTTTTCTGAATTTCTTTTCTTTTTTTAAAAAGATTTTATTTATTTATTAGTTAGAGAGAGAGAGTGAGCACAGGCAGAGAGGCAGAGGGAGAAGCAGGCTCCCTGCCGAGCAAGGAGCCCGATGTGGGACTTGATCCCAGGACGCTGGGATCATGACCTGAGCCGAAGGCAGCTGCTTAACCAACTGAGCCACCCAGGTGTCCCTCCTTTTTCTGAATTTCAAACCTTCCTCTGGACCTTGAAAAATTTTAAGTCTTGCAAAAACAGTTCTCAAAGATTGTTCTGACAGTTATCTGATGGTACTGAACCCACAGTCTCTAACAGGAGGCAGGGACTCCCACAATAATTTCTGTTTTTTTTCAAACATAGCTTTTATAGCAGTTAGAGATGAGGAGAAGTTCTGTCTCTGTCAAACCACAAGGACACCCCTCTCTTTTCTCTTCAGCCTATAAAACTCCAGGACTCCTTGGCTCAGGGAGTTATTTGATCTTTAGCTGCTCCCTGATGCACATCAGCTGAGGAAAGTTTTTAACTTGAAGGGGAACAAAACATGCTACCCCCAAATATGCCATTTTAGCATATTGATTATTTTGAATTAAAATGACTTAAGAAACAGCCAATGCAGGGGCACCTGGGTGGTTCAGTTGGTGAATGTCTGATTCTTGCTTTCAGCTCAGGTCATGACCTCAGGTCCTGAGATCAAGCCCCATTTCAGACTCCACACTGTGCACGGACCCTGCTTAACATTCTTTTTCTCCATTCCCTTTGCCCCTCCTGCCTGGAAGAAAGAAAGAATGTGCAAGAAGGATGCTGTGACCCTCCTTTGTCCCATGAAGGCACATAATAAATCTCCATGAATCCACCAATATTTTTTGTGTTCTGTTTTTGTTTTTAAACAGACAATATTTTTTCATAAAATATTATTAATCATTACTGATCTGTTCATTGACTCCACATATGTATTTTGAATGTATCAGTTACATTTTTATTCTGAATTAAAAAAAAAGAAATATAATGCACTGCTTGTGAGCTCTAGACATGAGTAAGGAATGTTAGTTTATTTTTATAAACACTTTTTGAGTACCTATATTTGTCAAGACATGTCAGGTCCTGAGACAGGTATTGTAGGGGAAATAGGAACCAACTTTTAAGAAGGAAATGATAGCAACATAAATAAGTAATCTCTATAAAATATGGCTCTTGATGTGAATCTTGTGCTACAGGAATCCCAAGCAGAGCCACATCAACTATTCTGGATGGTTAGAAGGCAGATGGAGAAAATTTTGACTGCTGTTCCTAAATAAGCATTTTTATTTTTAATTTTTTATAAAAGTTTATTTATTTGAGAGAGAGCATGCACATGCGAGTGAGGAGATGGGCAGAGAGAGAGAATCCTCAAGCAGAGTCCCACAGGCAGGACTCAATTGTCTGCAATATACTATGCTCCTCATCACACGTTCTCCAATAAGAAAATGTGCAGCTTATTCCAGGCAAAACTGGGTGAGAAATTGGAAGAAAGATAATACTGATGGTGAAAGTCACCAATTCTTCTCTACAATCTTCTTCACATATTTTTTCTACATTTTCTATACTGCGAATATAGTCATTGAGCCTGTGATTAATCAGAGCTGTTCCTATCCTGATTAATAGCCAAGCACAACGTTCCGCCACCTCTTCATGAGATTCTTCTGCTGTTACATCATGCCAATCACTGCTATTTTTTTTTAAATATTTTATTTATTTATTTGACGGATAGAGATCACAAGTAGGCAGAGAGGCAGGCAGAGAGAGAGAGGAGGAAGCAAGCTCCCTGCTGAGCAGAGAGCCCGATGCGGGGCTCAATCCCAGGACTCTGGGATCATGACCTGAGCCCAAGGCAGAGGCTTTAACCCACTGAGCCACCCAGGCACCCCAATTACCACTATTTTAAATGTCCTTTTGGGATCATCCTTAGGCAGTTTCAAATTTGTTATTAAAAGTCTCCAAAGCGGGTTTAAAAAGTTCAACCAAATATGTAATCTTTAATCTATTTTTCCTCCAAATTACCTGCATCCACTTTGCTTATTACAGCTCACCAGAGGTTCTGAAACGGGATCTGAGGAAAGTATGAGTATACTCAATGATAAAATTCCAACAAACTTGAATATAAATATTCCCATTATTAATGTTCCAGGGGTAAATTAAATAATTAATTATTAATTAAATCCTTGTAAGTTAAAATATGAAGGAATTAAAAGAAAAATGCATTTTCTCCCATGCTAATTCTATTCAGTTAGAGGAATTTTCATTCAAAAGCCTGTTTATAGGTGGGATTCTTGCAATAGGTGAAGATTGGATCATTTTCAATCTATTGAAGGGTGAGGTTACTTCGGAACCTTAGGAATTGAATTAGTCAGTGGATCTAACTAGTCAGTGGATCTATATTTCATGTGCCCCACTTTTAAGGGGTTCTATGAATTAGTAAACTATATGAAGTTACCATGAGACCAGCCCAATACAAAGTTTAGAAATCAAGCCTAATTCTAAGGTCTAGGATAGTTATGCCAAATAAATTTATTTTCTCAGGATGCAGTATTGAGTCTAATAGAAGGACATTTGCCAAAGACCATAAAAATAATCATTTATATATAGAGAAGATGGGATAGGCTGAGACAATTAGCTTGGTTTCAGTTTACTATTAAAAAATTAATCTATGACAGCTGTCCAGAGAGTAATACCTTTAAACTTAAAACAAATTAGGGGACATCTTCAGCATAAGATTAATCAGAGACACCTTGCTTTTACTAAGTTGGGGCAAGTCCTCACTTTTTTGTTTTGTTTTGTGTTTTTACTATCTTCTCAAAGGGAATGGAAAATGAGATAATCATGTCTACTTGCCAAATTATGAAATTTAAAACATTTGTACATTTGTACAATGTACAAAATGTTTATACAAAAAACATTTGTAGCCTCAATATTACAAGAAGAGTCTTTCTAAAATTTTTCTAATAATTTAAAGCCTCTTAATTTCTATTTCACCTTTGAGACCCATATTTCTTAAAACCCTCTGGGAAGCCATATGTGCACACAGTGCCCTTTACTTTGTAATGAGCAAATGTTTTCAATCCAGAGCCAATGTGATTGCTACAGTGGACCATGATGTGTTCACACATCCAAGGGAATATTACCCCTTAGTTTCCCCATAAGTTCTTATGAAGAAACACCCTCAGAAGACTACTGACCCACCGGCTGTGAAGAATTAACAGCGCTGACATATGATCCTCAACATGCCTTAGTTTTTAATACCTCCGGTCTCGAGTGGCAGGTTGGTTTCTTGGTTTTGATTTTTTTTTCCTTGCTAAATCTTACAACAATGGGTTATATCTCTTGGGTCCCATTGGCTTCTATATTTCCTTTTGTTTATCAGTATGCCTGAGCTGAGAATTGAATAGTTTACTCTAATTCTTCAATTAATCCTGCTCCTAAATTGGTCCCTTGTCCTATCTGCCTGACAGGAAAATTCAGTTCAAGCAAGAAAAAAAAAAAAAAAAAAAAAAAAAAAAAATCCTAGCGTCTAATGCCCTAAAAAGCCAGTATAAATAGATGAGAAAATCCCATTGTCCATGGAAAACAGATGAAGCCCAGCATTTCAGCTAGTCCTTCTTTGATTCCCAATGACATTTTTTTTATAAGCATTTAATCGCCTAGGGAAAAATGACAGGTGTAACAAATATAACAAATATGAAGGAAATATTTAGAATGAAACGATGATAATCCTCGAATATCATAATTTTGTCTTAGCTGTGAGTAAAGAAAGGTAATTGTATGTGCTACTTGACCATGATACATATTAAAAATATTGAGGAAAAAGAGAATACTGATTGGTACAAGTAGTTTTGAAAATGCAAAGTCAACTCTGTATTTTGCACTCTACAAAAAGGTGAGTTTAAAAAAAATGAGCCCAAGTACTACTAAGATATTAAAATGCAGCATTAGTTAAAGGTTGCTTATGTTGTTCTCAATGTATTCTGTGGTTTGTCACCTTAAAAGTGAGTTTCTGGCTTGCTTGTTTTGCCTTTCCTATGATATTCTGCTTTTTAAAGTTTATGGTGATAGCCTAAAATACACAACTCTTTAGCTCAAGATTGTATTTACAGGAAAGCTATTTTACATGTTTTTGAGGAAAATGCACTTATTAAAAATACCACTGGCATCTCATGGGAAACTTCATAAAATCTGAAACATAAGGCACTGTAATTATAAGTAGTTTTATTAGATTCACTTATGTATATTTTCATACGCATGTATATAAATATATATGGTTGCACATATACTTATTACACACATATAGACTAACATGTATTTTGTAGACTATCCAGTTAGTCAGGAAAAGTTTTGCTTTTTTCTTTTTTTACTGATTGTCTGGATTACTGACAATACATGAAATCTTTCATCTATTGATTATACTCTATATATTATTCTACACATTATTATCCTATATATTATTCTACATATGTAATATATAGTATATACCATTATACTATATACAATACATAGTATAGCACAAACTATATATAACTTTTAAGATCTAATTTTTATATAGTTAATATTGAAATTAATATTAATATCACTAACCCATGAATTACTTACAATTTTTCTTTCATTATCTTTTTTGAATCCACACTGTTTCTTATCTAGGACCTCCACTAATTAAAAAAGCATGTTTCATAGTAGTAATAATCAAATACAACTATTGAGTGCACACTGCATCTGGCAGGCTGTCTTTTTAGTGTTTTGTATGAATCATCTAATTTGTCCTCCTCACGGTGCCAGGAGATAGGCATCATTATTCCCATTTTGCTAGTGAGAACTCTGAGCACTGATAGACTAAGTAAGTGAACATATAAAGTTACTGCAGCAAGTGAAATCCAGAATTTGAATTTGGATGACCCACCTGCAGACCTGATGCTCATAGATATGCTCATTATATGAAGTTAGTATGCAAGTGCCTGGGGAATATACAAGATATTGCATAACTATTTACAATCTGCTTCCACATTCAGGAAATTGTGTTCTGGGATCCAGACTGACAGCAATTCTCTGTATCTGCTGAGTCCTTTCTAGAGATGGGTAGAGTTCAAGGAGGTGAATTGCATCTCAAGATTCAGTGACTTCTCTAAAATGGGGGATATTCCCCCTCTATAGTTTATTCATGAGATTTGAAATTAAGCTATGTAAAATACTGGATACAATTTCAAGCTCTATATAATTATGAGTTGTCACTAATAACAATGATATGTTTAAAAAGAAAAAATATAATAGTTTTCTTTGGTATATGACATCTTCTGTTTCTTCTAATTAGCTTAATAATACACCTACTGTTTTCTTCTTAAATATATATTTACTTTAAAGATCTAGGAAAATAAATGTGAAGACAGAAACTTAAAAACTTTGTATATATTGACCAAAAATAGTAAAATAAAATAAAATAAAATAAACTTGACCAAAAAAGTAAAAAACCTGTGATGAAAGAAATTGAGGCTGGCACCAAAAAAAAAAAAAAAAAAAAAAAAAAAATCCATGTTCATGGATTGAAAGAACAAATATTGTTAAAATTTCCTGACTACCCAGAGCAAACTACAGATTTCATGTAATCCCTATAAAAATATCAATAGCTTTTTTCACAGTATTAATACAAATAATCCTAAAATTTGTATGGAACAACAAAAGACCCTTAATAGCCTAAGTAATATTAAAAAAAAAAAAAGAACTAAACTGGAGGTGTTACAATCCCAGACTTCAAGGTATACTACAAAGCTGTAGTAATCAAAATAGTATGGTACTGGCACAAAATAGATACATAGGTCAATAGATCAGATACATAGCCCAGAAATAAACCCATGAGTATATGGTCAATTAATCTTCTACAAAGAAGGCAAGAACACGTGATGGTAAAAAGACAGTCACTTCTACAAATGGTGTTGGAAAACTGGACAGCTACATGCAAAAGAATGAAACGACCACTTTCTTACACCTTACACAAAAGTAAACTCAAAATGGATTAAGGACCTAAATGTGAGGCATGAAACCATGAAAATCCTAGAAGAGAACAGAGGCAGGAATCTCTCTGACACTGGCCATAGTAACATTTTTCTAGATAATGTCTCCTGAGGCAAGAGAAACCAAAGCAAAAATAAACAAGTGGGAATACATCAAAATAAAAAGCTTCTGCACAGTAAGCAAACAATTAACAAAACTAAAAGACAGCCTACTGAAAGGGAAAAGGTATCTGCAATAAAGTATTTGATAAAGAGTTAGTAGCCAAAATATATAAAGAACACCAAAAACATAAATAATTAAATTAAAAATGGGCAGGAGACATGAATAGATGTTTCTCCAAAGAAGATATATAGATGGTCAACAGACATATGAACAGGTGTGTCTCAAATCACTCATCATCAGGGAATTGAAAATGAAAACCAATGAGATATCACCACGTACCTGTCATAATGGTTAAAATTAACAAAACAAGACACAAAAGGCATTGGTGAGTATGTAGGGAAACAGTACCCCCAGTGCACTGTTGGTGGGAATGCAAACTGATGCAGCCACTGTGAAAGACAGTGTGGAGGTTCCTCAAAAAATTAAAAGTAGAAATCCCATATGATCTGGTAAATCCACTACTGGGTATTTACCCAAACAATATGAAAACACTAATTTCAAAAGGTATCTGCACCTCTATGTTTATTACAGCATCATTTACAACAGCCAACTATGGAAGCAGCCCAGCTGTCTATCAACACATGAATGGATATAGAAAAGGTGGTATACAATGGAATATTATTCAGCCATAAAAAAGAATGAAATCTCACTTTTTACAACATGGATAGATATAGAGAATATAATGCTGAGTGAAATAAGTCATTCACAGAAAGACAACTACCAAATGATTTTACACATATGTGGAATTTAAGAAACAAGACAAATGAACAACATCACCAAGACACAAACCAAAAAAACCCCAGATTTTTTTTTTTTAAAGATTTTATTTATTTATTTGTTATATATATAGAGAGAGCGAGCACAGGCAGACAGAGTGGCAGGCAGAGGCAGAGGGAGAAGCAGGCTCCCTGCCAAGCAAGGAGCCCAATGTGGGACTTGATCCCAGGACGCCGGGATCATGACCTGAGCCCAAGGCAGCTGCTTAACCAACTGAGCCACCCAGGCATCCCAAAACCCCAGATTCTTAACTGTAAAGAATCAGCAAATGGTTACCAGAGGGCAGGTGGGCAGGGGGATGGGTGAAATAGGTGAAGAGGATTTAGAGTTCACTTATCATGATGAGCACAGAGTAATGTAGTGAATTGCTGAATCACTATATTTTACACCTGAAACTAATATAACATTGTATGTTAACTATACTGCAATTAAAAAAATTGTATGCGTTGATTATTTACAAGACAAATTCAAAACATTAACAAAATGACTATTAAATGATTGGCCAAAAGTCAAAGAAATTTCATTGTTTTTGTTGGGCCCTACTTAAATAATTGACCATGTTTATAAGATGATAAGTAAGACATTCAAAAATTTGAGAGCAGACTTTCTTCAAAATAAACATTTTCCAACAATGCTCAAATAATTTTCTAGTCCTGGTGAAACTAAATAGGGCTCATGTACTAGCTCCTTTGGTTTCTTGGCTCTTTTCTGATAAACTATCCTTGAATTCATTGAATTAAGAAAAAAAAATTGCCTTAAATTAGCTCTGTAGATGTGACCTGGCCTACTTGGGGAAAAAGTAACCTTCTTTTCTCTTCTCCGCCCCCCCCCCCTTTTTTTAGAGAGGGATTGAGAGAGAGAAAGAGAGAGTTAAGCAGAGGCTTAACCCACTGAGCCACCCAGGCGCCCTAAATGAGTTAATTTTTAACATCATTACACTTATATTCCTTTTGCTAATACAGTAAGAATAAATATCTCTTAGGCAAGGCATTCTAGTAACTTTAAAGAAGGCTAAAGCAAGATGAATTTAAAACTTACAGTAGATTGAGAATATATTGACATTTGGAAGAAAGAAAAAGAGACATAAAAATAATGGGAATATTTAATCTATCACCACCTGTCAACTAATCATCTTCTCTGAGCTGTATAGTCTTTTATCCACAAATAAAATACTAAGTAGCATTTATCAAACTAGGATGTGAATTGGAATCACCTGGAAAGCTTTAAAACAAAAACAAAAAACAGAAACAAAAAACTAATGGTTGGATCCCAACACTAAATATTCTAATTTAGTTCTTGTGTTGTGTCATTTTAAATACCATGAAGTTTATAATCTATGTGACTCTAATTCATAGTACTTTAAAGGAACACTTGACACATATGTGCCATTTATATATATATATATATATAAATATATACACAGTATTTTATAATATCATTTAATATAAGAGTAAAATAAATCAGGAAAATGTACTAAGAGCAAGAATTCAATATCAAAGTTGCCCAAGACCAAAACTTGTAATTGGTTTTGGTGCCTCTATTTCTGTGTTGTTGTTTTTGCTTTTGTTTTCCCATTTCTTGACTCAAATTTATCAATCAGCTCTAAAATCCCAAAACTATTATACTTCCCATATCACATGTTACATTCTATCTTATGGTTTAGCTATTTGTATCCTTGTGTAATCTCCTACTATACTATAAAAAACTTTAGGACAGGTGAGGGTTTTCATTGTTTTAGTGTTGCTATTTTGTTTTGTTTTTTTTTCATACTTTCTTACCTTTAGCACCTAGTGCAATTACATGCCATGTAGTGGGTTCTGAATAAATTGTGCTGAATTAATCCTTAGTAGATTCTCTGAAGTCCTTGTCATTAATACTAAACTTGTATATTGTGGTATGTGATATGTCTTAGAACACTGCAGTTAACTGAGGACATGTGAGCCTGCTAATGATTGTGAGCTCCTCAAAAGTGAATACTTTAAAAAGTATCTTATAAAAATTATCCACTATGGCCAGTACATATCTGCAGCAAATAGATGTTATTTATACATAGAAGTGATTTATAGTGGGGAAGGGTGAATTCAAGGCATATATTAGATCATCACCATCTGCCAAGGTAATCAGTTTTGAAGACACTGGTAAAGATGGCAAAGATCAAGTTAGATGTCACTGCAAGATATTTTTAATTATATTATTTATAAACTTTATCAACTAATTAATACATCTGTAGTATTGATAAATAATATTTAGTTAAATTCCAAATAAATATTGAATTATATTGTGAAACTTTCATCTTCTCTCAATAAAAGTCTATCCCTCATTACTGGATGATAAGTAACAATGGAATTACAGCTTTTTTTCCCTGAAAATTCTGCTAGGGCAAGACAACTTACATCTGAGTGTATAAAAGTGAATATTCATATATACTGAGATAAAAGAGGAAATGCCCAGTGGACTGAAATAATACAATATGCTCACAAACAAACTTGAGAACAATTTATCAAATAATCATTTCTTATGGTTTGAATTCTTTAGATATTCACATTGAATTTATTTCATTTCATGGTCTAATGACAAAACCTCTGAATTTCTTGCTGTTGTCTGCTGATTTCAACCTCAATAAGTTTTGTTTAAACACACTATGAATTGATAAACACTCTCTTTCTGATCACGTTAAACATACCGAGTCATCAGAATGAATGCTTTTTTTTTTTTCATGATGGCGCTTACAAAACAAACACCAAAAGCATCTTGAACATCCATTTTTCACACTTTTTGATGAATTGTTTGAACCTTTGGTTTAATAATATATATATTTTAAAGATTTTATTTATTCATTTGACAGACAGATCACAAGTAGGTGGAGAAGCAGGCAGAGAGAGAGGAAGGGAAGCTCCCTGCTGAGCAGAGAGCCCAATGTGAGGCTCAATCCCAGGACCCTGGGATCATGACCTGAGCCGAAGTCAGAGGCTTTAACACACTGAGCCACCCAGGTGCCCTAATAATATATTCTTAAAAACACAAAAATAATCCTTATTCTTGTTTTTCTACATCTATAGTTCTTCCTTATTATCTTCACCCATTAGAAGATAAAATAGAAATGTTTGAGTTGATCTTTAACATACAAAAGGGTTATTATGGCATATATAATACATTCCTGCTTAAAACAAGATAAATTATATTTTTATGATTTTTTCTTTGACATAACGTCTTCTCTGTTAACATAATTTATATACAAAATATCCATTCACTTTACACATGAAGGACTATAATCAGACTTCATTTTTGCAGAGTTGTGGTATATGTGGATTTTAGCTCTCATAATGTAGCTAATTAATACCAGTCAGCTAACACACAGCTCGAATTCCTCTCTTTATCTAGGCTTCCCTCTTTTTCCCAGTTTGCTAACAACATCATCACCATCATCATCACCAATGGGTACTGAGTTGTAGCAAACACATTTTTGCCATCTTTAAGAA
Source organism: Taxidea taxus jeffersonii (assembly GCA_003697995.1). Taxonomy (NCBI): domain Eukaryota; kingdom Metazoa; phylum Chordata; class Mammalia; order Carnivora; family Mustelidae; genus Taxidea; species Taxidea taxus. The sequence goes on from RCUC01168104.1 coordinate 42,270, forward strand.
GATTATGCGCTTTTCATCTTTAGTCTGTTATTGATGTGAATTCTACTTATTGATATTTGAATGTTAAACCCAGCTTGCTTTCTTGGAACAAACTTTTCATGGCCATATATTATCCTTGTTTGTACATCACTGCATTTGATCAATAATATTTTAAGAATTTTCATCTGTGTTCATTAAATAGCCTTTAATTTAACATACCTTTCTTTTAATCTACATAGAATATGCTATTCCCATAAAATGAGTAGGGAATTCATTCCTTTTTCATTATTTGGTATAATGAATAGGAGGTTATAATACTCTAGGGGTTTGTCAATTTTATCTAAGTATAATATTGTTCAAATATCCATTATTATAGCATTATTATCTATTTGTAATGTATCTAGGATCCACAGTGATGACACTTTATTCCAGTACTATTAATGGTGCTTTCTTTCCTCTGTATTTCTCAATCATGCTGGAAGATCAAGCATTTTATTAGTCTTTTAAGTACAAATTTTTAATTTTTTTGCTTTGTTCTATGTTAATTCTCTAATTCATTTATCTTTTATCATTTCACTTTCTAGCACTGAAATAGCATTAATTTGTAAGCTCTTTCTTTTTGAGATAGATATTTAAATAACTGATTTCAGCTTTTCTTTTTATAATAGAAACATTTAGGTTTAAAAAATGTCTGCAAGGGGGCGCCTGGGTGGCTCAGTGGGTTAAAGCCTCTGCCTTCGGCCCAGGTCATGATCCCAGAGTCCTGGGATCAAGCCCCGCCTGGGATCAAGCCCTGCAATGCATCAGGCTCTCTGCTCAGCAGGGAGTCTGCCCCCTCCTTCTCTGCCTGCCTCTCTGCCTACTTGTGATTTCTGTCTGTCAAATAAATAAATAAAATCTTTGAAAAAAAATGTCTGCAAGTATGGCTTTAGCTGAATCCAAGAAGTTTTAATATGTCATTGTTACTGTTAAAATGTTTGTAAATTTCAATTGTGATTTCCATTTTGACCCAGTGGTAACTCTAAAGTGTACAGCTGAATTTTCAAAGATCTTAGCATTTCCTAGTATTTATTGTTATTGTTATTTATTTCTGTTTTAATTCTACTGAGATTGGAGAATATAGTCTGGATTACTTCTTAAACTTTGAAAAACAGTTGAGCTTATATTATTCTGAATCTGTTTCTCTCTCTTCCTTGTTCTTTGGTTCATTTATTTTGTTTTTTAGATTTCACATAGAAGTAAAATCACATGGTGTTTGGCTTTCTCTGATTAAAATTTTGTAATGTATATAGCTGTTGAATCACTATGTTGTATGCCTGAAACTAATTTATGTGTCAACTATACTTCAGTTAAAAAAAAATTTAAAAAGAGGCACCTGGGTGGCTCAGTGAGTTAAAGCCTCTGCCTTCGGCTCAGGTCATGATCTCAGGGTCCTGGGATGGAGCCCCACATCTGGCTCTCTGCTCAGCAGGGAGCCTGCTCCCTCTTCTCTCTCTGCTTGCCTCTCTGCCTGCTTGTGATCTCTATCAAATAAAAAAATAAAATCTTTTAAAAAATTAAAAAAAAAATTTTAAATGCTGTTGGGATCAAAGAACTAAATAGAACCACTCTATAACCCAGTAATTACACTATTAGGTATTTACCCAAAATACAAAAATACAAATTTGAAGGGATACACATACACCAATGTTTATAGAAACATTATCAACAGTAGCCAAATTATTGAAAGATCGCAAATGTCCATTGACTGATGAATGGATAAAGAAGATGTGAGACTTATATACATATATATATGTATATATGTATATATATTCAGCCATCAAAAAAATAAAATCTTGCCATTTGCAACAACATGGATGAAGCTGGAGAGTATAATGCTAAGCAAAATAAGTCAGTCAGAGAAAGACAAATACCATATGATTTCACTGAAATGTAGAATATAAGGAATAATACAGATGAACATAGGAGAAAGAAAAACAAAGAAAAACCAAACCAAGAAACAGACTCTTAACTATAGAGAACAAACTGAGTGTTGTTAAAGGGGAGGTGGGCAGAGGGATGGATTATATAGGTGATGAGTACTAAGGTGGGTACTTGTGATGAGCACTAGGTATTGTATGTAAGCATTCAATCGCTGAATTCTACACCTGAAGCTAATATTACACTCTATGTTAACTAACTGGAATTTAAATAAAAACTTAAAAAAGGAAAGAAAGAAAGTTGAAGCGTGCTTTCAGAATTAGTAATGGGAGAATCTTCAGTGACTAGCAAGCACCCTTTCAATAGCAACATTGTGTACTGTGGCATAAATAGTAAATAGGTGTGGAGATGGCAGTGCAAAAATACTGTCTTGAAATGTCTTGGCAAAAGAGAAACAGTGGGGACCTGAGGGATATTAGAAGTCAGGGTTCTGGTAAAATTGCACATTTGGGTGTTAACATCAGCTAGGATTGGCCAGGTGTGATATCTGCAGTAAGTTAGAAGATGTCAGAAATCAAGAGGCTAAGAGAGTAGTGCTGCCAGATGATATCAACCTTAATGTAGAAACGGTTTTACAAGCAGGCGAATAAGCCATGATCTGTATGCGCCACAGGGATCAAGCATAAAGGGCATTGATCTGAACTCCAACCTGCGACATGCAGGTTGTGAGGAAAATGAACAACCTCCCCTTGTGAAGGAAGAAAGGGAATGAATAGCATCAGGAGTTTTTCTTTTTTCTTTTCTCCTCATGAGTTTCAGTCAAGTACATTGGATACAGAATGGCGATAGGGATTAAAGGGGGGCGCTTGTGATGAGCACCGGGTGGTACTTGTAACTGATGAATCACTAAATTCTATTCCTGAAACTCATATTACACTACATGTTAACTAACTGGAATTTAAATAAATACTTAAAACAAACAAAAAAGAAATCACAGTTAAGAGCAGAGGTATGATGCCAAAAAAATCCCATAATTATGAACGTTCCCGATTTTGCCCCTTTCACATCCCAAATTTCCCTCATGTGTAAATGGAGAAGGTAAAAGCAGCCAATGTATCAGTTGTGGAGTTTCATACCCATACGGTGTTTGAACAGCCCTTGGCACATAGTAAGTGTTATATACATGTTAGCTACTATCGAACATGTTTGTTTGGGGCATTTAGCAAATTATCATGAAGCACCTGGTGATTGGAAAGTAGCAGCCATTGTCTCTTTACCAGGAAGATACATATTATTTTATGCAACGAATATGGGAAGATAGGTATTAGAAAGAAATATTAATTAAAAGACTAATTTTTTTCTTTTATTAACAATTAGAAGTGTGGAAACAGACTGAAACAAGCATTAATTTAATATAAATGTTCAACTCTAACCAGTAGGAAAAATTTTCCCCTATGATACAGAATTACAACAAAAGTATTGCCACTGACAGAAAATTAAAATTTAAGCTTATGAAAAGTGGAGGTTAGGGTTTCAACATATGAATTTGGGGGGGCGGGGAGCATAAACATATGGTTTGTAACAGAACAGGAATACAAAATTAGTAAGAGAGGTTTATGTATTTATGAAGCATACATTGTGGGACTTGACTAAATAGCTATCAAGAAAGATAATACACAGAGGTAATAATAACAATAATTTAACCAAGGAAATGTCATCAGTACTAAGAGTGAAATAACAAATAAGTGAATTTTCACAAAATGAATGACTAAAATTCGCCCGTATATGTGAATAATGTAGTATTTAAATATCTGGAATTTTTTTAAATATCTAGAGTTCGTGAGGGAATATAGATTTTAAATAATAATAAAATTATGCCTGAAAGTTTCTTAGCATTAAACACTTCTGTATTATTAAATGAGCTTAACTGCATACCTAAATTATTTTCCTTAAATGACTTTCTCAAAGAACTAAGTGACCTTGTGTGACTTTGCGATACTTTCCTGTGCCTCAGAGTAAATGGAAGCCTGAGAGAGCAGATGGTGTAAACATATCAGCTGTTAACCAGGCATATCCTTGTCTCACCTGGACCATTTCCCCTCCCCCTACAGTAAAATGCTCTCTGGTGTCAAGCCTTGCTGTCACACATCTCCCTTTTGAGTGCTTTGTCCTCCACTTATAACAATGGTATATTTATAAAATACTTTTTTGGTTAGAAGTTTATTTCTGCATATAATGTTCAGCAGTCTTCCAAAAAGCTGAGACCATTGTGCAAACAGTATAATATTAGTAAAATAAAAATATTTTATGTATAATTGCATATGTGTAAAATTTCCAAGGATTAAAAGAAGGTATTTTCTTGGTCAGAAAATAGACACAGATAGTAGTAATGTGACATTTTAGTGGCAATCACAGGAAGATGGAAAACTATTTAAATTTAGCGATCTTTATGTTCTTATATATATCTGTAAGTATTTGTAAGAAGTAATAAAAGTATTGTAGTAATTACAAGAATAAATTTAAAATGATGTTATGCACAAACTAGAAAGAAAAAGTGCTAGTCAGCTTCACTGAAGAAAACAAAATAAAAATACTGTCTGTGTTTTTGTAAAGATATGTCAGTGTCTCCACTAACAAATAAAAACGGATTATTAGTTCGGACTTATCAGTTAAGTTATCCATTAGGTCAAAATAACGATAGGCCTCTCACCAAGAATTAATGAATTTACTCAAAGAATATTCATTGGATATACTTTAAGTGCTAGACACTAAGGTAAACACTAGAGATATAATCATGAAATAGAACCATAGCACCAGGATAAGCAGCAATAATAGACCATAATTAGAGAACAATAGACACACAGTTCTTCAGAAGAAAAATAATATAGGTCAGAAATTGTGATCTACTTCAAAAGGAAGAGCACAGAAAAAGGAATACATTAAGGTAAAATAAAATATTTTATAATACTTACTGACTTAAAAGATAAAAGTAACTAACTTGGAGGGTGCCTGGGTGGTTTATTGGGTTAAGTGTCTCACTCTTGGTTTCAAATTGGATCACGATCTCACATTCTCAGGATCAACCCCTGTGTCAGGCTCTGCACTAGCACCATCTGCCTCAGATTCTCTCTCTCTCTCCCTCCCACTCTCTCTCTTCCCCCCCAAAAAAAAAAAAATAAATAAATAAATAAAATAAAATCTTAAAAAAAAAAACTTGATTACTAAACTAGTAATTAACTTAAAAGTAAAAGATAATTTTGAAGTAATAATAGTATTGGGTGGTTTGAAGATATCGATAAGTGAAGTGAATGAAAGCAATGCCATTAGGGATGGAAGGGAGGAATTGGAAATATGATGTTATAATGGATCTGTGTTACTCATGAAGTGGCACAGTATTATTTGGAGGGGGACTTAGATTAGTTGTAAATGGAAAACTATGAGGTACCACTGTAAAAGACAAAAAAGAAGCATACTTCTTATGTTAATAAGGGAGATAAAATAGAATCATATAAAATGCTCAATCAAAAACAAAGAGGCAAAAAGAGAGAAAGAAAAAAAAAAACAAGGAGTCCAATCAATACCGTGTTACACACACGGTAAATATTAATATGACAAATTAGTAATCACTTTATTGTGAACAGTCTAAACATACCAGTTAAGATCAAAATTGTCAAACTGAGTAAGCGAATAAGATGAAACATGTTTTATCTAGAGCAAACCCACTTTATATAAAAATTCTGACAGGTTAAAAGTAAATGGATAGAGAAGGATATTTCATGCTAACATTAATAAAAGGAAGCTAAAATATCTACGCTAATTACAGTGCAAGAAGACTTCAGAACAAGGAAAGTTATAGGGCATAAAGAGGAACATTACATAATCATACGTGGCAATTCTCCACGAATTCCCAACAACCATTAACATGGATGCACCTAACAACTGAGTGTCAAAATAGGCAAAAATTGAAAGACCAGCAATTGAAAATAGACAAATTCATTATAATAATTGGAAACTTCCAGACTTGTTCTTCATTAATTTGTAAGCAAGGAGGCAAAAATCAGAAAGGATTTAGTTTCTCACATAGTAATATCACCTAATTAGATATGAAAGACTTTTTGAATACTTCATTAAACAACAACACAGTACACAGTCTTCTTTAGCTCCCATGGGACTTCCTCTAACAACATATTCTGGGACATAAAACATGCCTTATCAAAAAATTATCAAATTTAAAATAAAAGAATTCTTACATGTGTTCTCTGACTACTATAAAAATAAACTGGAATTCAAATAAAAGTGGGATGAAATATCCCCAAAATTTGGAAATCGAACAACACAGCTTTAAATAATATATGGACCAAAGAAAGTCTCAAGAGAAATTAAAAACTTTGAACTAAATTAAGATGAAAATATAACATCAAAATTTGTCAAATGAAGAGAAAGTAGTGCTTAGAAGAAAATGTATACCATTATATGCATATATGTTAGAAAAGATGAAAGACCTGAATTCAATAACATAAACTCCCATCATAGGTAACAAAAGAAAGAAGAGAAATTTAGGTCTAAAACAAACAGGAGCAAAGAAATAATAAAAATTAGAGCAGAAATCAATAAAATTGAAAACAGGAAAACCATCATAAATTCATAAAAAAGCTTGTGTTTTAAGATAAATAAGGGATTGATAAGCCTCCATTGATGGTAGCCATGAAAATAATAAAGAAAATGCAAAATAATAATACCAGAAATGGGAGATGCCATCAATACTTATTATATGGATATTGAAAGTTAAATAAAAGAAAATTTTTAACAATTCTTTGAAAGACACAACCAAATATCATACAAGTTGAAAAATAATCTGAATAGCCCTATATCTAATAAATAAGTCAATACATATTATCCTTCATATAATTAAAAAAGAGGAGATATCTGAACACACACTTATCTAAAAAAAGGTAAAGAAATGGAAAACAAAAGAAGCCTGTATTTTTGTACACAAATGTTCATATTATCTTATTTGTAATAGTCAAAAAGTGAAATAGCCCCAATTGCCCATCAGTATGTGAATAAATTGTAGTATATCCATACACTGGAATATCACTCAACAGTAAAATTACTAAAGAACCTATACATTAAAAAACAGTAGTACTGAATGGAGGAACTCAGGCAATAGGAGCGTCTATGTTTACTGTTGTGTTATTTCCAATAGCCAAGATATGGAAACAAGCTAAATGTCCATTTATGGGTAAATGGACAAAAATATGTGGTATACTAATACACTATGAAATACTACTCAGCTATAAATTCTTAATCTAATAATTAATCTAAAAATCTAACAACCTAATAATTAATCTTAATTTATTCAGCTTAAATCTTTTATCTAAAAAACAAAAGAAGTAAACAGACAAAACAAAACACAACTCATAGATAAACAGAGAACAGATAGGTAATTGCTAGAGGGAGGGAGTGGGGGGTGGGCAAAGGGGTGAAGGAGATCAAGAGGTACAAACTTCCACTTATAAGTCATGGGGATGTGATGTGCATTAAGGGAACTATAATATTGTATATTACTATAATAATATTTGCAAGTTTCTAAGAAAGTAAATCTTAAAAGTTCTCACCAAAAGAGAATGAAATGTAACTTTGTGTGGTGACAGATGGTAGATAGACTTAATGTAATCTTTCCACAATGTATACAAATGTTGAATCATTACATTGTACACTTGAAATTAATGTAATATAGTTTCTCAATTGTACTTCAATAAAAAGTCCTCCAACAAAAACACACATTTTATTATTCTATGTATATAAAATTTTAAATAATGCAAACTGATACATAATGACAGAAAGATCATTGATTGCTTTAACATAGGCATATGGTGAGGTGTGGGAGAAGATTGCAAAGGGGCACTTTTTAGTAATTAACTTTAATTACTATGGAATAGTAAAAGGAAGCTTTTTGGAATGATGGATATATTCATTATTTTGATCGTGGAGATGGTGTCATGAATGTATATTATGTCAAAATCTATTGTAGTACTCACTTGAAATATGTGCAATTTATTTTTCAATAACTATACCTCAATAAATTTGAAAAATACCAAAATAAAAATCTAATTCCTTTACCATTTACTCATGATCCAACATTTTTAAAGGACAGCATACAGAAAGAATATATAAAAATGTAGCAATGCTAAGGTTTATGAAACCACAGAATAAATCAATACCAGCAAAAGCAACTTCTCCCTCAAAAAAATTTATGTTTGACTTTTTTTTAGGGGCAGCATAATAATAGGTAATGTATCAATAATAGGTAATGCTTGGTGAAAATTGTCCTTCAATGAGTTCCATCTACATGTTTCAGTAAGTCTTTAAGTCACTCAATAAGGTCAGCTACAAAAGGCACTGCACCAAGCTAGAGTAAGTGATATGAATGTGACTAAGGCTTTAAAAGAGGTCCATGATTAACAGACATGGAGATAAATCTTAACACATTGCAGTAGATGCCATGGTAGAGGTGTGATCAAGTAACTGTCATGATTAAGGACTTTGGAAACACAGAAGAGAGCATCATTAGTTTCCTGATATGTTTGAATGATGCTCGCTGGAAAAGATGACACTGATGTTGGAACTTGGAAAAGTGGGATTAGAGTTCCCTGTGGTGGGGTATTTTGTAGTGATTCTAAACACATGCAATACAATATGAAAATAAAGACTAAAACATGAAATGTGTTGTTTAACGGAAGCTTTGCTAAGATGCTGCCACAATCAATATTTTCTTAGGGGAAGTATAATTCCATTTTTGGAATAACAAGTACACCAGACATATATTATGTTTTCAATTAAATGTAAGGATAATTATTTTTAAGTACAATATGCATTAAAAACTTTGGATATGACTGGAACTTATAGCGTACACTATTCTATTTACTAATCATTGAAGTATGATTAGAAAGTAAAGATGCCTAATTAGTTGCAAGCAAAAGTAGAATTGGGATACACTTCTCTAATGAACACAGTTCTATGTACATACGATTTTATTATTATAATTAAATTTCCCCTTTTTACATCTCACTGCCATTATATTGTAGTCTGAACTACACTGTAGTAAATACCCTAGTTTACACAAAAATCTAAATAATACTAATGAAGAAAATTTTTGTCAATTAGTGCTCCTAAAGTACATGCTGCTCTGATCCCTGCTGTTTTATGATTTTTATAGCTTTATTTGTGCATAAAATTTCAGGGAATTATTTAGTTGTATGAAAATAAGCAATACTAAATTTTTCTTGGTAAAATTCTATTTCATTCTAGTCAGTATTTAATATTATCAAGTATAACCCCAATAGCATGTATGGTAAAAATTGTTTTGGTATGTGAAAACAAAAAGGATATTATTTGAGCTTCCTTTTAAACTGTATTAAAAATGGTCTCTTAATATTTGTTTATAAAATATTTATTTTTACTACTAATCTTTATCCTTAGCATATAATTCTATCAAAACTTCTGTGCAGGGGCGCCTGGGTGGCTCAGTGGGTTAAAGCCTCTGCCTTCGGCTCGGGTCATGGTCCCAGGGTCCTGGGATCGAGCCCCGAATTGGGTTCTCTGCTCAGCAGGGAGCCTGCTTCCTCCTCTCTCTCTGCCTGCCTCTCTGCCTACTTGTGATCCGTCAAATAAATAAATAAAATCTTTAAAAAAAAAAAAAAAACTTCTGTGCAAGTAAACAGTAGCATCTTCCATTATATACATTTCATTAAACTTGATTCAAAACCTCTGTAAGATATCTGTTTCTGTTGCTATTTTTATTATTATTGGCATTAGTATTTATAAGAGCAATACATTATATGTTGGGTATATTAAGAATAACTATATATTTAGACACAGTAAGTATTAAGCAATTCAATGAGGTCATTCAAGGATGTACAATGACAAAACTCATTTCAAGTAAGCATATCTTGAATTAAGAATATCTTTGTAGTGATCACAGTCTGATATTTTGTTATGCATGAGTATGCAGCGTTGTTTCTTCATGCATCGAAAAATTAATGGAGAGCCATTGTAAAAGAACTATAGCATTAAAGTCTCCATATGACATCGGGCATCAGTTGCTAAAGTATCAGTGTTAAAAACACTATAATATTTTACTATTTACCTGGTTTAGGGAGTCTATTTGTAAACAGTCATCCATTTACATTATTGATAGGAATGAATGTTTATTTAATCAAATAAGAAGATGAATTTTGCATTATCTATCAACATTTTTAATGGCTTTATGAAAAATTTCATTTCCAAGAATTTATCCTTCAAATCAATATACACACAAAGACTCATTATTGGGGAAATGGCAAAACAAGTTAGGGCACATTCATAAAGGAATGAGTGTCTAATTATATACCAATCTGAGAACCCAATGTGTAATAGTCCATTTTCATGTAACATAAATAAATATCTAATCTGATGAACACATTATACTTTCTAATTCAAGACAACTTGCTTACTCCTAAAGATACATAAAATTTTTAAAATGAGATCATCTTAAAAAAATAAAAATAAAATGAGATCATCTTGGTACATAATTATAAACTAATACAGAAGAATACTTTTAAAATATTATTGTATATAAAAAAGAAAAAAAGATGTTATATATGATGCAGAATATGTTTTCCTGTAAGAAAGAAAGAATGATGTGTGTGTATATATATATGTGTGTGTGAATATATATATTATTGATATATAGATATATAGATATATTGATATCGATATATTCATATATATATGAAATACCTCTGTGTATGTATAACATACCTTTCTATTATTTTGAAATGTTTCAATTGTATATAACATGTATATAGACATTATATCAAGAACATGAACACAATGCATTGTTGTAAAATGAACAGACCTACGTAGAACTCACCCACATCACAAAACAGATATCAAAACCAAGAAAGCCCCTGATGCCCATTCTCATAACAAACCTCACCTTTCTCCCTAGAGATAAGCATGATAACTTAGGAAAAAAAAAACTGTGGAAAATGAAACCTCACTTACAGATAAAGGATAAAAGCGACAGATTTCTTGTCAAAACATCTTAGATGTGCCTGCTTTAAATATAATATATTGAAATCAATGTGGTAGGTATTCCTATGTATTGGTTACTACAGGAAAACACTTTTCATTCTAGAATAGCTATAGTTTATTTTGTTGCTATATATTGTCTTTTTGTATGAATAATCCCCCATTTACTTAAACATTCTACTATTGATGGACATTTGGATAGTTTCTGTTTTGAGTTTACTATCATAAAGCTGATATGAATATTTTCATTCAAATCCCATTAAGTTATTATATATTTAGGTACACTTCTGTGAATGTCCAGTTAAAAGTGAATTGGTGGTAGTGTGCGCATATACTTGACTTAAATAGAGAATACTATGTGGAATGCCCCTTATGTAGCATCAAGTCCTAAACATAATAATTATTATTTATATTCATTAATAAAATCTAAGTATATTTATAAATATGTGAAATCTATAAATAATATGTAATAATGCATATATAAATATACATGCATAGAATATGTTTAGTACATAAGTTGTTGAGACTTTGGTGCATGTACAGAGAAATACAAACCATAAAAAATGTTATATGTCCAACACAATAATTCTTACGCTACATGCATGCCCAGTCAAGACAAGAAAATCAATTGTATTTATATACCAGAAGAAGATAGAAATGATTTTTGATATAGATTTTATAGTATTATCCAAAAATTTTAGTCCCTAAGAGTCATCTAAGCATGGTTAAAAGCATAAAATATTTCCATGAGAAAATAAATAATGTGGAAAAAATATTTATCATGTTTATTGATTAGAGGACTCATTATTTTAATGTCAAATATCTCCATATTTTTCACCTGTTTCAGTGTAAATCATTTAAAAATTTTACAGGTTTTTTGAAAATATTCACAAGTTGGAACAAATATGTATACATATGTATATTTGTTCACAAGTTGGAACAAATATATATGTACATATATATATTGTGCATATATAAAATATATATACAAATATATATGTATTATACATTTGTTCCAACTTGTGAATATTATATATTAAATATATATGTATATATTCTGTGCAAAAGGTCAGTGTTAGCCAACATAATCTTTAATAAAACCCACATAATTTTAAAAATAATTCTTCCTATTAAAATAGACTTAAAGAAAGAAAATCAGTAATAAAGAATGTTAACAGCAGTCAGAGGCAAATGACACACTATTTACAGATGAATTAGTAAAAAGTTATAGATTTTTTGGCAAAAGCTGTGCAAGTCAAAGGTCGGTTTAGTGGTGTCTTTGAGGTAGTCAGGGGTATCTTAGCTGGCTAGGATTCAATAAGCTTTCAAATGTCATTCAAAAATGAAGATAAAATGGAGATTTTCTCAGCAAAAAATAACCCTGAGAGTATTCATTGTCAATAGTCATTACAAAAAATGGTAATGAGTTCTTTAGACAGGAATAAAATGATAAAGAAGAACACAAATACAGGTGGGAAATTTAACCTACACACATGAATAAAGATTTCTGGTAATGGCAAATATATGAGTAAACATAAAACACTTTTTATTATTTTGTTAAATGTCTTTAAATTACAATGGTTTAAAGGCACATAATTACAATGTGAAATCTGTAAAAATGTCTAAAGAAAATCTATACCAAAAACAGCACAAGGGATAGGAGGAGGAAAGTACTCCACATTTCCTAGATTATGTATAATTTACATGTTATTTGAAAGAAGACATTGAAAAGTTAAATATATACATTGTAAACCCTGGGCTAAGCAGTAAACAGAGAGAGGTATAGCTACTAAGCCCATAGTAAAGATAAAAAGGGAATTATTAAAAATAATTGATCCAAAAGAAGGCAGGAAAATGATAAAAAGGAATCAGGAACAAATGAGACAAATACAAAACTTATCATAAAATGGTAACATTCATAATAAAGTAGTTGATATAAAAATTCTAAAGAGGGAAAGATGGGATTAAAAAAGCAAGGTCCAGGGGCACCTGGGTGGCTCAGTGGGTTAAGCCGCTGCCTTTGTCTCAGGTCATGATCTCGGGGTCCTGGGATCGAGTCCCACATTGGGCTCTCTGCTCAGCGGGAAGCCTGCTTCCCACCCCTCTCTCTCTGCCTGCCTCTCTGCCTACTTGTGATCTCTCTATCAGTCAAATAAATAAATTAAAAAAAAAGCAAGGTCCAACTATGAAATTCTATTAAAAAGCCATTTAGACATAAAGACATAAGTTAAAATAAATTTGGAAAAAGGAATCCCATTCTGAGGTAACTACATATTTTCAGACAAAGTAGATTGAAAATCAAGGAATATTATGAGGGATAAAAAGTGATATTTCTTGAAAATCATCCAGAGTTTATAAAAATATAAATATATACATACATAAAATACTTCAAAGAAAATCTATAAGAGTTAAAGGAATAGGCAAATTCACCATTTTGGTTGAGAATTTAAGCAGTCTGAATAAGTGAAAGGACAATTTGACATATACAGAATCAGTAAAAATATAGAAGACTTGACCCCATTGACATATATAGAACAGGCCAGCCAAAATTGTAGGATGCAAATAGGACATTTACCAAACTATACTATATGATTTTCAAATAAGTAAGTCTCAATAAATTCAACAGGATTGATATCTTACAAATTATGTTCTCGACCCAACCAGAATAAAACTAGAAATTACTTTCAGAATGACTTTTGGAAAATCCTCAAATATGTGGAATTAAAAACAATACCTCTGAGGACTATACAGGCCAAGAAAGAAATCACTAGAGGACTGAACATTATGTTGAATTGAATGAAAATTATAACACAACCTATTGTGGATGCAACTAAAATATTAGGCAAGCAAAACTTCTTTTTTTTTTTTTTTAAGATTTATTTATTTGAGGGAGAGAGAGAAGGAGAGAGAAAATCTCAAATCAACTCCCCACTGGGCACAGAGCTGGATATGGGGCTAAATCCCTTGACCCAGAGATCATGACATGAACTGAAATCAAGAGCCAGACTCTTAACTGACTGAGTCACCCAGGCACCGCACAAAGAAAAATTCTAACAATAAGTGCTTATAGTAGAAAGTAAGATGTTGCAAAGAAATTTTTAAGGTCTACTTTAAGAAGCTAGAAAAGGATTAAACCTAAAGCAGACAAGATCATGGCAATACTAAGAATAGAAATCAACTTGTTAGTTTTTTACAAAATGAACTATTATTTTTCCCCACAATTCTTCTTTTCTTTTTTCTCCCCAAAGAAATGAATACATGTATCTTCATAAAATATGTTATGTGAATATCCTTACTTAAGGAAACTAAAGCATACAGTAACAAAGTGATACAATTGGACTTCACATTCTTTCTGTAGGATCGTGAACTTATTTTAGAAAAATTTCCTATTTGAAGAATATGCACTATTAATTCTAAAACTATTCATTTAAGGAGCATTTTGGTGTATCCAAATAATTCTCTAGAAGTAGGTGAAACATAGTTCATATTTAACAAAATAATCTTAGAAGAAAGATACCATAAACTTTACATGTTTATAGATTGTAATATGGCTGGGAATCAAATTTTGCCTTGATAACAAAAAAATCATAAAAATTAAACTACAACATTGATTATTCTTATTATTATTTATCTTGTTCTAAGGAATAATAGTTCCATGAGTCCTGAAACTATCAGAATATTGATTCCTATATGTACTCTCAGGATCATTAACTTCCAAATGCTTCAGGATAAAATTAGCTTACATTGTAATGAAAACATATATCACTTATAAACTAAACAGTTTTTACTTCTTTTTGAATATAACTTTATAGAATTGTGTATATAAATGATAAATTCATACTTGGCAAATAATATGATTTTTTACTTTGAAATTGTCTTAGTGAAATAGAAACTGCATCAAATGTTTGCTATAATCAAAGAAATAATTAACTTCAGTTCAGAGTCTGGGTACAAGAAACTATTTCATGATAGAAAGCCTCAAAGTGGACAAAAATATGATTTTTATTTATTCCATTATAACTTAGATCTAAAATTAAACTAATTGAGAATCTATTCACATCCTTTTTTTTTTACATGGAATTGAATTTACTGAGTAAATACATATAAGTTAGGTTATATTATTTTATATATGAAAGGAATGAAATATGTACTTTTGTTTCCATATTTGTCTGAAATAATAGATATTTTAAAGTGTTAAATCTCCTTTCCTCATCATTTAAGATTATGGACATTTGGCTCAAAATAAGATATTTATAAAGCACTTAAAATACCATAGTATCTGGGAAAAGTGAAAAATAAGTAAGCATCAGGGTGTGTGGGTGGTTCAGTTGGTTAAACTGCCTTTGGCTCAGGTCATGATTCCAGGGTCCTGGAATTGAGCCCTTCATTGGAGTCAGCTTGTTCCTCTCCCTGCCCCCTAATGTGCTTTCTCTCACTTTCTCTCTCTAATAAATAAATAAAATCTTAAAGAAAAGTAACTATCAAAATGAAATTGTTAATATTAATATAAAAATATAAATTTGTTAGGGATATGTTAAGTTAATTTTGGTTTTGTTTCCTTTTTCTCTTCGGCCCTAATATTTGTCATTCCATCCTAGATGAACAGGCTTTTGTTATACGCCATCCAACAACGGAGCAAATTTATTCACTGCTTGTCATTCAATAATTGTTGAGTTTCTATTATGTTTGTCCCTATACTAGTGACTGAAGATATACAAGTGAATAACCCATGTGCACAAGGAGTGAGAGAGACAGACTGCTTTATGGTTCTGCAGAGAAACAGATCTCATAGCATATACTATATGTAAAGAGGTTTGTTTTAAGTTATCAGCTCGTGATTGTGGAGGCTGAGTCTACCAACCGCTGTGTGTTAGCTGAGGACCTAGGAAAGCCTATATGATCATTCAAAGGCCCAAGACCATAGAGCTACAGGTGCAGATTCCAGGCCCACAGGAAAGGCATAAGAACCAGGAGCACTGAGGGCAGGGGAAGATAGATTTCAAGATTCAAATGTTAGAATGACAGCGAATTTAACCTTCCTCTGCCTTTTCGTTCTTTCAGGACCTCAGAGGATTGGATGAAGCCCCTATACACTGGGGAAGCCCATCTGCTTTACTCAGTCCACCAATTCCAATGCTAATCTCATTCTCAAACACCCTCAAAACACACCTGGAGATAATGTTTAATCAGCTATCAGAGCATCCTGTGGCCCAATTGACATATTAAAATTAATCATCCAAAAAAAAAAAAAGATCCTAGACTAAAAACCAAAAAATTATATTATATGTTCATTTCAGTGACAGATTTGCACAAATCATCAAAGGACAATCTTGCAGAAGGAAATTGGAGGAAGGACTGATTTTTATGAGTAAAAAAAAAAGTTAATTTTTTAAACCACAGTTCAAATTTAAAAGGTAAATGGAGAGTAAAGGAAGAAGTGAAGATAGTGTCCATAAAGGATGCTCATGAGCAAAGAACCTTTCTTCTTCTTTTTTTTTTTTTAAGATTTTATTTATTTATTTGACAGAGATCACAAGTAGGCAGAGAGAGAGGAGGAAGCAGGCTCCCTGCCAAGCAGAGAGCCCGATGCAGGGCTCTGGATCCCAGGACCCTGGGATCATGACCCGAGCCAAAGGCAGAGGCTTAACCCACTGAGCTACCCAGGCACCCCACAAAGAACCCTTCTTAATCAAGGATAAAAACTTGGTGTTTTAAAAATGCAATGGTTGATTTGAAGGTAATATTTAAGGCAGAAAAGTCATGCACGTTTATGCTGATAGAAGGTTTAAGAGGCCAGACTATGGATGGCATCTATTTGACCTTAGGGAGCATGACTTCTCTTTTGTAGGCATTGGTTATATTAGCATAATTATATTAGAATATATCTGCATATTCGTATTAGAAAGCTCAGTAGTAATTTGGAGAAGGTGTTAAATGAAGACAAGATTGGAACATGGACTATCAATTAAGAAAGTGCTAGAATATCTTGGATAGAATAACCCTTGTTTGATGAGGATCTGAACAAAGGCACCGGTGACAGAGATGGAAAGGAAAGGATAGCTTTAATACATATTCAGGAAATAAATTTAGAAGGAACTGGTGACTGCTTGGATGTAAGAGTAAACAAGAGTGAAACTGACTTCCTTAGAGTTTCATGGATTTAATATTATGATACTTGATTATGTATGAGATTATAAATATGGTTCTTCATGAAGAAAAATATATCATAAAGGAAGGAGGGACTTATGAAGGTACAGAAAACTTATAATTAAGGAAACAGGTTTGCTGCAAGAGCTGAAGACATTTAACAAGAAGTGATGAGAATAAACCATTACAAAAAGAGCCGGTAAGCTGAGAAATAAAAACGTTAATTAGATTTTTCAATATAGTGTCATGGTTATCTGAGTAAAAGCAATTTCAGTGGTTTGAGAAAGACCTGAAATTGCAATCTGTTGAATAGTGAATATGGAGTTAGGTAATTATGACTGAGATTAAAAGGATGTCATGACAGTGGATTCCCTTTCCTTATTCACTGTAAACATCACAGGGCAGGTGAGACCCAGAAAAGAAAGAGGTGATGTTTCATGGTTGAAAGGTAATATGTACACTTTGGATTTCCTTCTACTTTATTTTTCATGTTTTGAAAATATAAAAAACATATTGGATCCAGAACAACATTTACTGAATAGCTTCCTCAGTGAGTCACACAGAAAGTTCTAAAGGATAATTAAAGTATTAAATTTTCAGTGTTCCTCCATGCAATTACATTTAAAA
The DNA here is from genome assembly GCA_003697995.1 of Taxidea taxus jeffersonii. NCBI lineage: Eukaryota > Metazoa > Chordata > Mammalia > Carnivora > Mustelidae > Taxidea > Taxidea taxus. The sequence goes on from RCUC01168104.1 coordinate 60,018, forward strand.
CAGGGTAATAAATTATATTTAATATTTCCAGGTCCACAAAACACATTTGCAAGAACATTATACCTATTAAAATGTTATTTTGTTTGCACTCATGATTTTTTATGAGTAAGGCAGCTTTTCTTCTTTATATTTGTGGGTCATTTTGATCCATTTTTTGAATTTTATCTTTGTATTATTTTCCCACTTTCTCTTGAATTTTAATTTTTCTTTCCCCCTTAAAAGTGTGTGTGTGTGTGTGTGTGTGTTTATACATAAAACTGGCCCCATGATATTAAAATAATGTTAAATGCAGATATTAAATCATATTTGGCTATGCTTTCTTATATAAAAATTTTGTTACTTGCATTGTAGGAATAAATTTTAGATCAAAATAAAATAAAATCTATCAGTCATTTAATTTATATTTTCACATTTTCTTTTGCATAAAGGGTTATTTTATACTCTATAAATAGATAAACATGTCAATATTTTCCTTATTATTCTGGTTTTTCTGCCTTACTATTAAACAATTTTCTTATATTTTAACTTGTTTGACAACATGAAGTAGAAGTATAATTTCATTTTTCCTAGACAATATGTCACAAAATCATTTCATCCTCCAATGATTATAAATATCACAGATGTCTTGTGAAAACTCACATACATTTTTGCCTATCACATATGATCCTGCATATATGTAAAATACATACACACACAACGTCGTGGTTTTAGATTTATCCTATTCCATTGAGCTGCCACAGTATCCTTGTCTAGGTTAAATTATCAGAGCATAAAATGTTTTAATATATTTCCATGTATGTATTCAATAATCATATGTGCATTTTCCATAGAAATTCTGAACTATTGCTTCTAAATTGATCTTGTATTATAATAAATATATGACTATATTCATCTTTTTACTTCTTTACTTTTTTCTCCTTAAAAAATCATAAACTTCAAAAAATGTGTATAAATATTAATATACAGCTATTGCTATAATTTACCTTCTGTTCTACAACATTTCATTATATACATCTTAGGTAATTTTCTTTTCCACTTTTTCGGTCATTTTCTTTAACTGCTACTTATCAGACATTCAACATTCATGATTGGATGGCTTCTCCTCGTTGTCTTTTTATCACTAAGATAAAGACTGGAAAAGTCTTCACACTATTTTCCAGACTATATGTTTTGGATAATATTTATCTATTAATTTAGCCATAATCTGGCTATCCATGGACCATCTGTCATCTATCTATCTCTAATTATATTTAGCAACATACATTTTTGCTTTGATATTTTTCACTGCTCTGTTCTTTTAATTGAAAAAAAATTATCTTCGAATTTTTCTAAGAATTTTATTTATTTGTTTGTTTGTTTTAAATTATTTATTTGTCAGAGAGGGAGAGTACAAGCAGGGGGAGCAGAAGGCAGAGGAAGAAGCAGGGTCCTCGCTGAGCGGAGAGCCCAATGTGGGACTTGGTTCCAGAACCTTGGGATCATGACCTGAGCTGAAGGCAGACCCTTAACTGACTGAGCCACCCAGGCACCCCTAAATTTTTCTAAGAATTTTAATAGGAGTTTTGACTTCTGCTTAACAGGTTTTACTCTAGGAATTACCCCTCTTTTTTTTTTTTTTTGGCTATTTTTTGTGGGTTTTTTTTTGTTTTTACATGGTCTTATTTTGGTTTAAAATTTGTTTTTTCCTTTAATGCTACTGGTTGCCATAGCATTTTTGGTGGTTTGGTTGTCCATTTTCTTTAATAGTGAAGTAGGCACTTTCTAAATGTTCTAGATGCATATATCATTTGAGTTACACACACACACACACACACACACACACACACACACACACACACAATGGAATACTACTCAGCCATAAAAAAGAATGAAATCTTATATTTGCAGCCACATGGATGGAGCTAGAGAGTATTATCCTAAGTGAAATCGGTCAGTCAGAGAAAGTACCACAGGATGTCACTCTTATGTGGAATTTAAGAAACAAAAAAATGAAGGAGAAAACAGAGAAAAAAAAATGTTCTAGGTGGCTGCTGTGAGATAGTCTTGTGAGTAGAATGGTTAAGGCTGATGGTGAAATTTTTGTCTTTTGGCAAGTTTTATTATTTTTCTTGTTTATTTTAATATAATTTATCTATTTAGTTTTTTTATAAGCAGGATCATAATTCAGTACCTCAACTGATCCTGATTGGGATGAAAGAATGATTTATAGGGAAGGAATTTCTGTCAACATTCATACTTAACTAGGGAATGGGCTATCAAAAACAATTATTTTAGAATTTTTATGTCTTAGAGATCCAGCACCTGGTTACCATCCTCTTTCCATTTAATAATATTCTGAATTTCCAAAAGGGCTTTCAATTGTATGTTTTATGAATTCAGAAAGGCAGGATTGAGGAAATGTTCAATTTTCAGAAAAGGTAGTTATTTTGTAAAAATATTCTGACAAAACGTAAGTGTATAATCAATGCATTCTGTACATTTAAATTGCAGGTAACAATTTCCATTTTTATACTAGGGCTCTTACTAAAATACATGGTGATAAGAATAATGTTCTAAAGCTTCTTTTTATGAAAGAGAAGCTTAAAATATCCTATTATATGAATTATCATTTAATGAACAATCTTAGAATGTTTTAAGAAATGGAGAAGAAAAGCAATTTAAGATGCATAGTTAAGAATTAATTTAAATCACTATGAAACACCCGACAGTAAGATAAAATAAGGAGATATTAGGCTGTGGAGCTGAACAAGAAGAATCACCTATACAAGTTTGACAAAGAAGAAAAATAAATATTGAATATAGATAAAATGATTGTTTAAAAAGTTACTGTCTCTTGAATCTTCTGTGTCAGATTTCTCAAACTTTAATCATTCTTGCACTGGAAATGCTGTTTTTTTTTTTTTTTTCTCCTTTTAAGATTGACTTTATTTATTTATTTATTTATTTATTTGCCAGAGAGAGAGAGCGAGCATACACACACAAACAGGGGGAGGGAGAAGCAGGAAGAGGGAGAAGCTGAACTCGATCCCAGGACCCTGGAATCATGACCTAAGGCAGATGCTTAACCAATGGGCCACCCAGGAGTCCAAAATGCAGCTTTCTATATACATTTCTCTTCCCTTCTTTGGTCATATCTTCACATTAACTGCACTGCAATTTAAAACAATATTTCCTTAACCGACATATAATTTTATTTAAATGTAATGATATGATGGGGCACTTGGGTGACTCAGTCACTTAAGCATCTGACTTGGACTCAGGTCATGATTCCAGGGTCCTGAGATTGAGCCCTGCATTGGGGCTCCCTTCTCAGAAGACAGTCTGCTTGCCCCTTTCCCTCTGCCCCTCTGCCTGTTTACACTCTCTCCTTCTCTCTCAAATAAATAAATGAAATAGAAAAATAAATATAATGATATGGTAAACTTTATAATTAGCATCAGGGGTGTCTGGGTGGCTCAGCTGGTTAAACATCTGACTCCTGATTTAGGCTCGGGTCATGATCTCGGGGTTGTGAAATGAACTCCACATGGTGCTCTGTGCTCAGTGGGGAGTCTTCTTGAGATTCTCTCTCCCTCTGTAAACTCCCACACATGCACATGCTCATTCTCTAAAATAAATACATAAATCTTTAAAAAAATAAAAACCATTATCATATCTCATAATAAAGGCCAAAAAATGAAAATGAAGTGGCAAAATTTGATTAAAAAATTAATACTACCAAAACTACAAATATTGAAACATAATATTAAATCTAATCAATTTCCAGAAATTTACAATCAATGAAGGCAATTCAGTAAAATAACGGAGTATTTTTTATTATAGTTAGTAAGATGGAGATATTTGGCTTGATATTGATTAGTGAAATGAAACAAAAGGTTGGCACTATGGAAATGATTTTTATTTCTTAGATTTGATGTTGGAAAACATCTATTATTCTTACATATTTGGGACTATATCTATAAAATACAAAACATTTATATTCTATATACTATTTAGAGCTTTATTTGATTATATTGGACAATGACCTTAATTTTCTTTTTTTTTAATTTTTATTTATTTTTTGACAGAGAGAGATCACAAGTAGGCAGAGAGGCAAGCAGAGAGAGAGGAAGGGAAGCAGGCTCCCTGCTGAGCAGAGAGCCCGATGCGGGGCTCGATCCCAGGAACCTGGGATCATGACCTGAGCTGAAGGCAGAGGCTTTAACCCACTGAGCCACCCAGGTGCCCCTGACCTCAATTTTCTAATCCAAATGATTTAAAAGACTTTTGATCAAGAAATCTCTAGTGTCTTCTGAAAGTGCTAAGCTTATTTGGTAATATTTCCAATGTGACAGAAGATATAAAAATAATTCTTATTTATAATCCATTGTTATGTGGCTTGAAAAATGTTTGTAAATTCCTTTGTGACTTATTTCAAATAATTCTAAACAAGCATGTCAGTCTTGTAAGAAAACAATTACACTTGTGCTGGATATACAAGATATGCTAATCTACAAAGCCAGCCCCATTGTGTTTATGATCCAAGTAGCTGAAGTGTCCTAGAAATTGCTAAAGTTCATCTCACATCCAATTAAAAGAATGAGTCATGTTAATTGAAAACCTAAGACTAGATTAAAAAATATGTTAATTATAAATAATGCCTTCAGAGGGTAGAAAATTGTTCAGAATTCAGTGACCACTCTGATCTGTGTGACAGTTTTAACAAATCTACCATATACTTCTCTTAAATTTTCATGCATTTCTATGGTAGCAATGTGTACAGTCATTACAAGTTTGTAAAATTTACTGCTGGTGCAATGGCTTGAGTTTATTGAAGGGACTCTTACTGAAGCAGTAGATCTGTGACTATTAATTCTGATAATATATTTAGCATCTCAAAAACATGTTTTCTTAAATGAATGACTTGGAATAATGAGATTAGGAAATGTTTCTTGGATTACATCAGAAGATTGGAAAAGTTGATAATATTTGTAAATAATCAATTTGGCTTAAAACCAGTGATTTTGCTGTACTTTGGTTAATAATTTTTGCTTACAAATTCAACAAATACTTACGATACTAGGATAATGTATGCTATGTAAGAGAATTCCCTTCTTATTCATTTTGTTTCCTTTATCTTTTGTTATTATTTTACACTTTCTTTGGCAGCAGTCTTGGTAAATCCCTTGCCTTCATTTCAACATTTTTGGTGTTTGAAGATTAAAATTTACTGGACTTCTGGTTTCCACTGTTTCACATAAAGAGTTTGGAAGATGCTACTCCATTCTGAGAAAGAGTACAAAGCTGAACAGACTGAAAAATCAAGAACTCTTCTTGGATGAATAAGAGGAAATGACAGGGGCACCTGGGTGGCTCAGTCCATTGGGCAATGACTCTTGGTTTGGGCTCATGTCCTGATCTCAGGGTCCTGGGATTGAACCCTACACTGGGCTCTGTGCTCAGCAGAGTCTATTTGAGATTCTTTTCTCCCTCCCATTCTGCTCCTCCCTGTGAAGTCTCTCTCAAATAAATAAATAAATAAAATCTTTTTAAAAAGCAGGGGATTGGGGGGGGGGGGAAAGACACAGGGCAAACTGCTGCCAGGACTGTGGAGGCAGATAGGCAAATATAAGGAGCTGTGGTTAACTGAAGCAGAGGCTCAGAAGGTGAAACTATCACAGGAACCAGTGCTAGGTAAGAGAAGCTGAACTGTAATTGAAAAATTGCTGGAGGCTCAGTGCAGATAATTCTCCAGAGCTCAAAACTCCAGGGGAATCCAGTCATACCAATTCTCTACAATCTTTATCAGAGGACAGAAGCAGAGGACATACTTTAAAACTCATTCTATGAGGCTGGGTTACCCTAATGCCAAACTATACAAAAAACTTTACAGGAAAAGAAAACTAGACACCAATACCTGTCACAACATGGATTTAAAATCCTCAGCAAAATATTAGCAAATCAAATCCATAAAAATATAAGAAGAATTATTATACACTATAACCAAGTAGTATATATCCCAGGTGTGGATATACATTGGCTGGCTCAACCTTCAAAAATTGATAAATATAATCTATTATATCAACAGACTAAAAAAGAAAAAATTACAGGATCAATCATATCAACACATTCAGAAAAAAATATTTGACAGAATCTAACACCCATTTATGATAAAATTTCTCAGTAAACAGGGAGTAGAGGGAGACTTCCTTAACGTGATAAAGTCTATTTACAAAAAAAAAAAATATTTAATGGTAAGAAATTAAAAACTTCCCCAGCAAGATCAGGTGCAAGGCAAGGATGTTCTCTCTCATGACTCCTTTGCAACATTAGACTGAAATTCCTTAGTAATGCTATAAGACAAGGTAAGGAAACAAAAGGTATACTGATTATGAAGGAAGAAATAAAGATTTTTTTGTTAGCTTGATGATGACAGGATTGTCTCTGAGGAAATAAAAAAAGAATTGACAAAGAAACTCCAGGAATAAGCAGTCCTGGCAAGGTTTCAGGATATAATATTAATGTACAAAAAACAATTGCTTTCCTATATACTACCAATGAACAAGTAGAACTTGAAATTAAAAACATAACATCATTTTACATTAGCATCCCCAAAATGAAATACTTAGGTATAAATCTAACAAAACATATACAACATTTATATAAGGAAAACTATACAACTCTGATAAACAATGCAAAAATACTAAATAAATGGGGAGATGTTCCAAGTTAATTGATAGACTCACAATTGTCTAGATGTTGGTTCTTCCCAACTTGATCTATAGATTTAATACAATACCAATAAAAATCCCAGCAGGTTATTTTAAGGATATCAGCATATTGATTCTAGTTTGTATGGAGAGGCAAAAGACCCAGAATAACCAATGCAATAATGAAGAGAAAGAAGAGAATTGAAGGACTGATGCTACACAACTTATAGAGTTATTGTAAAACTATAGTAATCAAGACAGTGTGGTATTGGCGAAAGAATAGACAAAGATCAATGGAAAATAATTGAGAGCCCAGAAATAATCCCAATATATATAGTCAACTCATCATATGATGAGTTGATAAAGAAGAAAAGGCAATACAATGAAACAAAGTATCTTTAACAAATGGTGTTGAAACAAACTGGATATCCACATGCCAGAAAATGAATCTCAATATAGACTTTACACTATTCACAGAAATAATTCTAATTGGATCATAGATGGAAACATGAAATGCAAAATTTAGCTTCTAGGAGATCACAGATGAAAACCTATTGGGTATGATGATGTCTTTTTAGGTACAACTCCAAAGACTTGATATATGAAAGGAATAACTGATAAGCTAGAGTTCATTAAAATTAAAAACTTCTGCTTTGTGGTAGACAATATCAAAAAAATGAGAAGCAACATCAAGAGAATGCAGATTGGGAGAAAATATTTGCAAAAGGATCAATGAAACATTATTATCCAAAATATGCAAAGAACTCTCAAACTTAACTAAAGAAAATATACAGATGACATACACACTTATGAAAAGATGCTTCACATATCTCATCAGGGAGATGAAAATTAAAACAAAAATGATATACTACTCTGTATCTATTAAAATGGCCCACATCTTGAACACGGATAACCCTAAGTGCTGGTGTGGATGGAGCTACAGGAACTCTCATACATTGCTGGTCAGAATGCAAAATGATACAGCCACATTTGGAGACAGTTCAGTGGTTTCTTACAAAACTCAACATACTATTGCCATATGATCCAGCAAGCATACTCCTTGGTATTTACCTAAAGGAGTTGAAAACTTAAATCCCATAATAATCTTCACACAGATATTTATAGCAGCTTTCTTTAAAATTGCCCTAAATTGGAAGCAACAAAAATGTCCTTCAGCTGGTGAGTGCATAAATGAATTGTGGCACATCCAGGCAATGCAATATTATTCAGCACCGAAGAAGAGAGTTAGCAGACTAAAGAAGATAGGGAAGAAACTTACATGCATATTACCTATGAGGTAATAGCCCAAACGAACCAATGACCTTCCCTTGAGTATTCCACTAAGCCTCCTTGTACTTCCAGTCTAGTAAATGGACATGCCTAGCTTCCTGCTAGCTCTGACATGTTAATAATATCACACATGGTTAGTTATTTTTTCTGATCCTTTTTGGACTTCTTCTTCCTCATCTCCTCCCACAATGGTGTAAGGACTAATTTACATAATACAATTCATATATCACAATATTCATGTGGTTTTCCTTTCCAGTTTGAAAACTTACAGATACAACAGACATATATAATTTTAAAACTATGTAGAAAGTGAAGGATATAATTAATAAAAATTAGTGGTTGCAGTTGTCTCTGAGAAAGGAGGGGAGGGTGCTATTATGAAAGGTACATGGAAGACTTTGGACATAGTATTGACATTCTATGTCTTGATCTGGAAGGTGGATATTTTGTATCATTTTGTTTTATTATTATTTTAAAGCATACATATTTTATATGTTATTTATATGATGTATTTTACAATTTGCTATTCAATGTACTTACAAATGGACTGTTACTGCTCACTATCTGGAAAAGACGTTCTTTAAATGACATAGTATAAAAGAACCAAGTATAACAAAGAGCAATGAAAACAAGCTAAGTAATATTGAAGCAAATTGAAATGACTATGCTTTTATGATGAAATATTGATTTTAATTGGCTCTTTCCGATATGAAAATTTGAAATACAAATGCATTATATGAACAATTAATAACTAGTAAGTAACCCAAAGAACAAATAATCCAATCAAGAAATGGGCAGAGGACATGAACAGACATTTCTGCAAAGAAGACATCCAGATGGCCAACAGACACATGAAAAAGTGCTCCACATCACTCGGCATTAGGAAATACAAATCAAAACCACAATGAGATACCACCTCACACCAGTCAGAATGGCTAAAATTAACAAGTCAGGAAATGACAGATGCTGGCGAGGATGTGGAGAAAGGGGAACCCTCCTACACTGTTGGTGGGAATGCAAGCTGGTGCAACCACTCTGGAAAACAGCATGGAGGTTCCTCAAAAAATTGAAAATAAAGCTACCTTATGACCCAGCAATTGCACTACTGGGTATTTACCCTAAAGATACAAATGTAATGATCTGAAGGGGCACGTGTACCCGAATGTTTATAGCAGCAATGTCCACAATAGCCAAGTTATGGAAAGAACCTAGATGCCATCAACAGATGAATGGATAAAAAAGATGTAGTATATATATACAATGGAATACTATGCAGTCATCAAAAGAAATGAAATCTTACCATTTGTGATGACATGGATGGAACTATAGCGTATTGTGCTTAGTGAAGTAAGTCAATTGGAGAAAGACAACTATCACATGATCTCCCTGATATGAGGAAGTGGAGATGCAACAGGGGTGGGGGTTAAGGTGGTAGGAAAAGAAAAAATGAAACAAGATGGGATCGGGAGGGAGACAAACCAAAAGAGACTCTTAATATCATAAAGCAAACTGAGGGGGGTGGGGGGGAGAGGGGTGAGAGAGAGTGGTGGGGTTACATTATATGTTTAAATAAAAAAGCTTAAAGAAAAAAAAGAAAGAAAAAAATAATTAGTAACTATGTAAACTAAATATGAAACAAAAAGAACCTTTATGAAAATTATAAATTAAAATATTTTATTAGCAGATAAAAATCTGAGTCACATTTAAGAATTTTGTAGAAGGCTACAAAGTTGGGCACATATAAATGCTTTAGTATCATTTGATTAATCAAAGCCATTTGGACAAGGAGTGATGAGTTCATTTTACATATAAGTAAAGAATTTTCCTTTTGATGTGTTAATTTCTATTTGCTCTGGCCATTTATTTTGTCTATTTCCAATGATCTGGTTTTGAGGGTTAAGATGGATTGTCCTTTAAAACGGCTTCTTTATTGAACTATAAATTAAAGCTAATGTTAAACTAATTATTTTGCCAAAAAAGGTAAAACTGTCCCGATGTACTTTCTAAAGGACTAATTTTGGAGAATTGCAAGGTAAGTAATATTGCTCTCAGCATTCCTGCAAGCACATGGATTTAATGGAAAGATATTTTAGAAGTCTTCAGCTTATAACGGGAATTAAAGCTGTCATTCTACAACTTATTTGTAACATAAATTTGAGAAAAAAAATTAGGAAATGTTTCTGAAAATTCAGTTTTTATTCTTCACAATATCAAGTGAAATGCCTGGCCCTCTGCACAAGTCTGCCAGGACTGTTGAGTAGCAAGATCAGTTAGTTGTTTCATTAATGAGGTTTCCAAATGTGTGCTTCTCCAGATTTATGCCCATCATTCTCCATTATTTTATACATCACAATCTAATAAGGTATAATATTTGACTGTTTACAAATATGTTTTATTTCCAAAGTTCCATACAAGCTGGCATTTTGTCTTCAAAATCCCACCCTGAACTATAACCTTATTTTTTTCCAGATATTTGTTAAAGCTCAACATGTCCACTTCTCTTTGTCTTTTTTCTTATAAACACAAATTTTTTTGGATATCAAACATTCTACTGAAAGTCAACTTTCCAGAAACATTTTGTTTATTTATTTATTTATTTACATGTTAAACTCAAATGTCAGTTCTTTTCCCTCACCTTACTCTCAAGCATTTGCAGAGAACACATCTCAGCCTTCGTGAACATGTTCATATTTACCTTTCAGTCATAATTCTGTATTCTGCTTCTATATCAAGTGACCTTGGATTAGAGTCATCCAGCCAACCAACTGAACAAATCTTCTGACTCCTTCCATCTTGGCCCCACAATCACAGTTTATTTGATACACAATTGCTTAAATTATCCTATAAAAACATAAAGCAGCTTACCGAAAAATCCTTGATTTGAACTGGCAATGAACCGTTGGCTCTCCTATGTCTCCAGTTTGGAGAACTCTAACTAATACACCAACTTTTCCATTTGCTTCTTCAGCTTCCAAAATGTGTGATTACCTAGAGAAGCTCCCCAGGAATCTTCCTTCATACACATTTGTCTCAGCATCCCTTTCTGAGAAACCCAATCTCTGACAATGCCTAACACCTGACCATGCACTAAACATCATGTATGATTTTTTTTTTTGCTATTCTACTGTAATTCATTGAAAGCAATAATTTTCTAGTCTACTTAGTTCAAAGTAAATGCCTTAAATTAGACTTTTGAGTCTTCATATCTGTCCAAACTACTAATCCTTCTGGCTTACAACCACATATCCATTTAATACTTCACTCATTTGAAACATCATGAACCATGAGAGACTATGGACTCCAGGAAACAAACAGGGTTTTAGAAGGGGGTGGTAGCAGGATGAGTAAGCCTGGTGATGGGTATTAAGGAGGGCACAGACTGCATGGAGCACTGGGTGCTATATGCTAACAATGAATCATGGAACACTACATCAAAAACTAATGATATACTGTATGATGATGAACATAGCATAAAAAAGAGAAAACATTGTTTTATTCTCCTTTTTACCATCTCCTGCATGATTTTCTTTTCTTCACATTTATCTCCTAATTTTACTAAATTTGTTATCTCCAATTATCCCCACAATGTATTATACTTCTGAGGATCGGTATAATATCTATGCCAAATTCAACCCTCTCATTAAAATTATGTTTTTAAAACAATGAATGAACATTGGATGAAGCATGGTTCTCTCTATGAAATTATTCCTAGATCAGTCTGTAGATAATTCTGTACTACTGGGAGGGGGGCAGGAGTTGGACTGGGGATATAGGAGAAGATGTATGAAAGAGAAATACAAAATGTTGCTTGCTTTCCTATTTTGACTAAGTACCCATAACAGCTCTCATGTTGAAAATATGTCTCCAGTATTTATATCAGAGGCATTTGGGGCTCATCAACTGCATATTTCAGTACCCTTGGTTTTGTTCTCCCTAGGGTTTCCAGTTCCCATCTGATCCCCTAAGCTCTTCAGCTCTTCACATCTAATTTCCCGGGTTACCCTGCAAAAAGTAAAGATGATATGAAATAAAGAAGTTAAAGAAATACGAGGCAAAAGGAAAAATGGATCTTGTCCTTGGCTAACCTTGTTTCTTAACATTCATTAGGGATACTCATGACAAGTCTCTAGGACTTTTAAAACAAAATCCTTTCAAACTTTGGCGTTTTCCAGTCTGATTTTGACACTCATCGTTAGGTCACTCTTACCCTTTTATGGAAATTTTAAGATAGGTAGAGATTCCCAAGTTGCTACAATTAACAATACAGTTTCCATTACAAGGATCTTAGAAATGAAAAGTCATGTAATAAATCTCAAGAAACAGATTTGAAAGTTGGCAAGTATGGAATATTCTTTGTAATTCTGATAAAAACCAAATCAGCCAACCAACTAATCGATGAAACAAAACTTTGAATTCCAATGGCACTTACCTAGTATCTACTTGTTCTTTATTATTCTGGGAGATTAGGAACTGTGTTTTTTATTTATATAATTGTAAAGTTTGTTTGTGTGTGTGTGTTTGTGTGTTTGTATTTTCCTATAAAAGTATATTTTACAAACAGTACACAAAATAAATAGGATATATTTGAGTAAAATATATACATATATTGTCAATAGAGTTTCCTTTACTAAGTGTACTTACCTCTGGCCTTATTACAAGGCATAAAATAACAGCAGTAACATCAAATAGAAAGCTGAACATTTCTTTCAATTGCCTACACTAACCATTTCAAGCACAATGACTGCATTCTACTTAGATTGTTTCAAATTTGAAGCACCTTGAATCAAATGAAATGCAAGAGAGATGAGCAATACATGTTCAAAGACTTTTAAGAGTTATTGCTATTATAGTATGTGACTTGGATTGTCATATTGATTAGAGCTGAACAATGAAACATACCCAAAAGCAATCATGTATATTTTAGTTGATCATTCACTTTGTAAGCTTCTGTTCTCTTTCATAAGGTATTCACTTTAGGACTTTGATTTGACTTTCTATATTTTCTCTCTTCTTTTAATTATAGTCTAGGATATTAAGCCTTCCTTTCAAACCCCTTGATCAATAAGGCTCTACTTTAAGCAGTGGCTTATAACAAATGTTACAGTGCACATTTGCATTTACTAAAAATAATCCCAAATATATTGTAATAAAAGGCACACAGCATTACATAATGTCATACAGAGCATAACAGAATTGCAAACTTACCCTCTAGATGCTTATAACCATTTTTAAAATTTAGCTGGAACTAACAACACTATGTATCATACAATAATTTGAATATAGTCATTATTTCTCATGTTACAAAATAAATGTATTTAGCCCATGCTTTTCTTATTTTTATCTGCATATCACTGTGCTTATTTCTCTTGCTAGATATAATATAAAATAAACATGTATTGTATAACCACTACATCAGCAATTAAAAACAAATTAACTTTTAAGTAGAATAAAAATTTATGAAAAAAATAGAGGTTTTATGGGGGATTTTATAAGCAATATAGGAAATTTAAAAGAAAATTTCTTTTCATAAATACTAGAAAAGATTTTGCTTTATTCTGGGGACTATGGAAAAGAATGCACAAAGGTAGTCCAGAGTGGAATGAGAAGAGGTCTACAGGCTCTTTGACAGTAGAGACTTGATTTTCTACATTTGTATATATTACATGTGTCTTATAGGCACTGGCATTGTGACACAAAATAGATTATGTTTTATACATTCTGGATAATACAGCAGTTAGAAAGGGAGAAGGGATACACTGGTATGTATGCAGAAATTTCTTCATTTAGATCTGCATATTTATTAATCAAATTACTCATGGAAGAAGTAACACTAACAGCATAATATTCATTTAAAGAGCTGCCTCCTCATAAAATTAGTCCTACTTGTATATCTCTCTCCCTTATAGCCAGGCTTGATCTACCTCTTTCATATGTCAATTCCTCACAGGCCTCTCTATTTCTGAAAGTCTAGCATTTGGGAGATCTCGGTATAAAGGAAACACATTTAAAAAGTTAAAATAAAAATCTTATAATAATTTAATATTATGAAGTTTACGAAAGTGACTTGGGAGAACTTTCCCGATCCACAGAAAGCCAGATGAATGAGGTTCTGACAGTACTGTACGTATTGAAGTAAGAGAAAATGAGCAAAAAGGATGTAGTCATAAGAACTCCAATAGGATTTATTTTGGATATCAAGAAATTAAAGAAGTTCCTTGGAAAAAGAAGGAATCCTTAAATATTATTGCAAAATGACCTTCATATCCATTCTAGGAGGGAATCCTATGTAAGATGTAATAGTTTTATCTCACTATCATATTTTTCAAAAAAATCTATTCAAGAACACATCAATTTAAGATTATTTGTCCTGTCTATAATTTCTAAAACATGATACTTTGTTAAGGCAAAATTAATGAACTAATTTAGAAATATTTTCTAGTGTTATTTTGTAAGAAAGTGTCTAAAATGAACTTGAAGATAACTATTCAGTACAACATTTTGATGCTTGTTATGGTGCTTCAGGTGCAGTTATTTTACATAGCTTGATTTATTTATTACTAAATATTCTCAATCATGAATACTTCCTTACATTCTGTTAATACTAGTTTTGCCTAGAACTGAGGACTTTTAGATACCTATCACTTGATTTGAACTCTAATTTGAAGACAGTCTCCAGGCTAAAAACTTCTTTATTTCTGGACTTGCCTGTTCAGTTTAACATACATTTGTAGAAAGTCTGTGTGTTAGGCAATATATAAGACTCTTACAAGTAAAACAATCAAAATGGTATGCTTCTCTCAAGAAATTAAGAATTTAGTAGATCAAAATCAGTACATTGTGTTAAGTGTCTAAATAGCAATACTTCAATCCCATGTGTTATGGGAACACATCAAAAGGTGAAAAACAATTATGCTAACAGATGATGGTAATATCTCTATCTGGATATACTGTTGCCCTCTCTATAAAAACATATATATACAATGGAATACTGTAAGCCATCAAAAGAAATAAAATCTTGCCATTTGTGATGCCATGGATGGAACTAGAGGGTATTATGCTTAGCGAAATAAGTCAGAGAAAGACAACTATCATATGATCTCCCTGATATGAGGAAGTGGAGATGCAGTGGGGTTGGGGATAAGAGGGTAGGAGAAGAATAAAGGAAACAAGATGAGATCAGGAGGGAGACAAACCAAAAGAGACTCTTAATGTCATAAAACAAACTGAGGGAGGTGGGGGGGAGGGGTGTTGGGAGAGGGTGGTGGGGTTACATTATATGTTTATATAAAAATAAAAAAAAACCCAGTGGGTTGTTATTAAAAAAAAAAAAAAACATATCCTACAATGAACTCAACATCTTCTATCTTTAAATATTCAAATTAGCTCTACTTACTCTGGATGTCCCTACATCATCACTGATACCAAGCTTGGTCAATTTTTGTTGTAAAACAGTTACTTTTGTCTCTCTGTTTCTCTCCACATTCTATAACCTGTATCAAGTCAGTTTTGACATACACTGACTTTTGACCCTTAGGTGTGTGGTTGGCTAATCATTCCAATGAGAGAACATTATTCTAGTTCCTAATGGTCTGATTAATCAGTCATACAACAAATACCTATTGAGTACTTACCGATTCATTCATAATCATATGTATCTAGTGATGTTACCTAGCAAAGGCAGAGTCACATTTCTTAATGTTTCTTCTACAGCCAAATTGTGATAATTTGGAAAAAAGATGGCTCAGAAAATAATTCGCTATTCATGAAAAGACAAAAAACAAAAATTGGTCGGGGTGCCTGGGTGGCTCAGTGGGTTAAAGACTCTTCCTTCTGCTCAGGTCATGATCTCAGAGTCCTGGGATCGAGCCCCACATCGGGCTTTCTGCTCTGCAGGAAGACTGCTTCCCCCTCCCTCTCTCGCTGGTTGCCTCTCTGCCTATTTGTGATCTCTGTCTGTCCAATAAATAAATAAAATCTTTAAAAAAATTGGAGAGTAATGTTATAGACAGGATCATAGATGCACAAAAAAAACCAACAAACTGGTAATCTGTATGTATTCTGTATGTAATCTGTATATATATATATATATATACACATATATATGCATATATATAATATACATACATATATTCTTAAAAATATTTATCTACTACTCAGTTTAATCACTATCATCCAACTCCCATCTCTTTTTCAACCTCACTTATTTCTTAAAATATGACACACTTCTTTACAGATATTCCTCTGGAGCCTACTCTCTTCCTACTCATATTTCAAGTGATTGCTTTATGGGCTTGATATATAAATATTATGAATGACTGATTAATTTACTTTCATGGAAATTCTGAGTTATAATATTTACCTTATAAAATATCTTATACTCCCTGTGTCTTCCTTTTTGTCATTTGCTCGAGGTGATTTCCTAAGAAATGATGCATGGAAGAGAAATCTTGTTTGATTTTTCACATATCAGAAAGTGTATCTTATTTTACCTAGCTTCTTGAAAGACAGCTTTTAAAGGTGCAAAATTGGTGAATCAAAATTATCTCTCTAACTTACAACTTGGAAACCATTTTTCAGTGTCCTCTGGAGTACAGTTTTACTAAGGAGAATTCAGGAGCTATATAATTTCTATTTCTTCTCTAGAATTTTTGGAATTGTCTCTTTATCTTTAGAAGTTCTGATAATATAATTATGATCTGCTTGTGACTTGCTGTTCTTCTGCCCTTGCAAACTAACTGATTTTATTAGATTTTCATACATACATATATACATACAAGAGATATTGTGGGTGATATGTATCATTACATAGATTTTAATTTCATGAAAAAGTTTATCAAAGAACAATTTATAAAAATATTCTTATGAAATAAATAAACCTTAATGATATGCACTTTGCATTTCTATGCATTTCTATATGTGTGTGTGCACACGTGTTATTTTTATATAATACATTTTCTATGGGTTTTTGCTTCATATTCTCTGCAGTATTAAAAATAATTATCATTGTGTAATATATACTAAATAGATGTATTTGTGTGACTTGAGTTAAAATGTAGCATATAGTATAACTATTTCTTTATAAATTGACCTATGGGCGCCTTGGTGTTTCAGTCACTTAAGTGTCTGCCTTCAGCTCTTGTCATGATTCTAGGGTCCTGGGACTGAGTCCCACACTGGGCTTCCTGCTCAGTCAGGAGTCTGCTTCTCCCACTGTCCCTCCCCCTACTCATGCATGCTCTCTTGCTCTCTCTCAAATGAATACATACATACATACATACATAAAATCTTTAAAAAATGAACTGGCTTATAGTTTATACAATTTAATTGGGTGTATAATCAATAGTATTGATGCTATTTTCCATTGTGAAGTGAAGAATCTGTATACAGATATTCCATATGTTTTATGTTGAAGATATGAAAATCATGTATAATCTTCTAGCATATTTGCAATGCATTTTAGAAACTCAAAATTCTTTATTCAGAAACAAAGATTCACATATCAAATCATGCTCTCTTTTTTGCATTCATTACATACATGAAGTTTTACTCAAGGTATTTTTGCTAACTCATTTTGTATTTTTTTTTTCTTGATCTATAAGATCAGTATGCAGGCTATGTCACTTTTCCATTGCACATTAATAATCAAAGAGTAGTTTTTACTGCAGGAGGTGTGTCAGGGCAATTTGACAAACAGTGTTTTGAAGGATCATGACCTTGAAGGTCTCTAGCAAGCCAATTCCTGAATTTGAAGAGGCTGTCAGATTGAATTTCAAAGAACAGTATATTAATGTCCATGATTAAGATCGGAGGTACCCTATGCAATGGTTTTTATTTTTTTAATTAGACTGTAATTAGATAATAAGGTCCATACACAACCAATTAGAATAAAAATTGTCTAATGAAAGGGGCATGGTGCACAGAAGAGTATATATTTGTGCCTTTGCTTATGTGTGTGTGTTTATGTGAGTGTTAGAAAAGCTACAGATATGGTTCAATTTTTACCCAGTTCAATTCTACAAAATGATTAAAATATTTAATGGGTATGTTATTCAAATCCCAAGCTTTGCAATTGTAGAAGGTGAAGAATCATGACAGGAAAAGTTAAAGCTGAGAGTGTTAGCTTAATCTGTTAGGATCAGATCCAAGCAACTTTATTTTATTTATTTATTTATTTATTTATTTATTTTTTAGATCCAAGCAATTTTAATTTCCTGCAACAGAGGTGATAGTAAGACGAGTGGATGGTAAGGACACTGTGTTAGAACTTCTCTACAATTAACATGGGACAATATTATGATTTATCAATTTAAGCTAACTACAAGAAAATTTCCTGGATTCTTTTGAAAATAATTGAATTTGTTTTCAGAAAGATGGGAGAAGTATTTAGGGAAGCATGAGAAGGCTTCTACAACTGGAAGCTTCAAAAAGAGTATGCTCCTAGAGCATTTATAATTATTTTGATGACCAGTAAATTACATTTTGTATTAATGGTTAATGCCATGTTCCCACTGAAATATACCTACACACATACTTAAATGCATAAATATATATAGTTTCTGTTCACAAAACCAATCATTGTTCCTATGTGGCTAATATAATAAAGTTGAATATTTTGGGAGATAACTATCATTGCACAACCTTGAATTTCACAAAAAATTATTATGGATAATAATACATGGAAGTTTTATTTAAGAAAGTATTTTCTTTGTATATAAAGTCATTAAGTTTGTACATAATTGAACTGTTATTCAGGTTTTCTAACTGTTGCCCGGGTCCATAAAATTATAAAATATAGGTTACTTTCATCCAATTCCTAGTTCAATATTGATACATAAAATATCAAAGTTACATTAGTAAATTTAACAATGACATTGAGAATTATAGATATTCTTCAACTGGTCATACCACAGGAGCAGAAATATTCCCCATTCTACAAAGATAGTAAAAAATTTAGATATTATGCTACAGTCTTAAAAAGAAAATACTATTCACACATCTTAAAATGCTACCTCCCCACTTTTTGCTCAAAGTTTTTATTCTAGTGGCATTTCTGTTTCAATCACTAAGCCAGGTCTTCATTTATTTGTTTGATTTTTTTTAAAAAAATATTTATTTATTTGACAGAGATCACAAGTAGGCAGAGAGGCAGGCAGAGAGAGAGGGGGAAGCAGGCTCCCTGCTAAGCAGAGAGCCTGATGCGGGGCTTGATCCCAGGACCCTGTGATCATGACCTGAGCCAAAGGCAGAGGCTTTAACCCACTAAGCCACCCAGGCACCCATGATTTTTTTTTTTTTTTAGAAGACTTCTTTACTTGTTTTAGAGAAAGTGAGACAGAAAGGGGGAGGGAGAGAATCTCAAGCAGACTCCTCGCTGAGTGCAGAGCCAGACTTGGGTTCATTAGCAGGACCCTGAGGTCAAGACCTGAGCTGAAATTAAGATTCAGAGACTTAACCTGCTGAGCAACCCAGGCACCCCTTGTTTGATATTCTTATCTAATTGCTCACTGTACAGGGATTTCCATTTTACAAATGTAGCTATTGAATGGGGTTTATTCATACGCCTACATAGTTATTTCTTAGGTCTATACCATATGGCAGGATCTTTGCAATGCCATGGGATAGAGCCTTATATAGTTGAATCAGTGTCTTGGCTTCTTGGAACTTATAATGTACTAGAGGAGACATGTATTATGCAATTGTAGTTTCAGTATGATGCATGACACAAAAGGGGAAAAAAAAAGAATACCATATCTCTATGATAGAAATGGAGAGACAGGATATATAGGTAGAGAGAATAATTTCTGCAAGGAATGACTATTGTTGCTGAGATATGAAGGTATGAATATATGTTAGATAGATGTTTATAGGCAGAAGGAATGACATATATTCTGTGGAAAAAAGAAGTTTGGGAAGTTGGATAAAGCCAAGCATGACACTTCGGTTGGGTTGTTCTGAATGAGAATGAAGAAGAGCAGAAAGCCTGGAAAAATAACCAGAACAGCTCATGCAAGATATCATAGGCCACAGGAAAACTTTTGAATTTTACTTCAAGGGCAATGAGAAGCAACTCAAAGTTTTTAAAGTTGGGAGACAGAACTATATTCTATATCTTAATTCATGGAAAGTGAGTTTGATAATCTGTAGGTACTATCTGGTACCATGACTTTTATGATTGGGATTGTGTAAGTAGATATTTCAAATTATTATTGGAAAGTTAAAAGATATACAGTAGAATAAAAATGCACACATCTTTAGAACATTATACAATGTTAGGACTCATACTTGAAATATGCTGAATACCATATTCAAAGAATGCATAGAAATACGCATCTGATGAATGCATAGTATAATGTGAAGAAAGATACATTTGATGATGCTAATGAACTGGTTGGGTTTCTGGGTGAGAATGTAAGGGAAGTTGTAGTATTCACTTTGTAGTATTTGAATTTTTTATAAGACTAGCTAATATTTCAAGGAAACAATGAGGCTGTTCCTTTTTAGTTCCCTTGTCTCTTAAATGGGTCTATTAGTGACAAAATGTAAGATTTTGTTGCTATAAAACTATTCCTTCTGGGAATTGGGAGAAATGTGGTAAGCCCCTCAACTAAACTGGAAGCTTTTTATTTTACTTATTTATTTTTAATTTTTTAAAACAGATTTTATTTGGAGAGAGAGGGAGAGCACAAGCAGGGGGAGCAGCAGGTAGAAGGAGAAGGAGGATCCCCACAGAGCAAGGAGCCCAATGCAGGACTTGATTCCAGGACCCTGGGATCATGACCTGAGTCAAAAGGCAGACGCTTAACCAAGAGTCACCCAGGTGTCCCTAAACTAGAAACTTTTTACATATTTTACTGGCCACTTCCTTTTAAAGTTCATCGTAAGAGAGTATGTTCCTCTCCTGGTTTTTTAGTAGCTTGAAATTTTTCCTCTGGATTTTATTTTTGATTGAGATTGTGTAATCACCTCCAGTTCCTCAAATATTTCAATGAATTTTTCATGTACACATTTAATGATGTTATTTGTCAACATTATACAAATATTTCATTATATATGTACTCATTTCTTTATGTAGGACTATAGAATTTCCAGTGGTTTTCTATCATAAGTGATTTTGAAATGAATGTCTTTAAAAAAAAATTGAGTTGGGTTATACATTTTGAATTTGGTTAAACACTTTGATCAGGTTCTAAGAAGTAATCAAATGCATTTTGGAATTATATCAATTAAAATTTCTATAGATAACTTATGCAAAATTCTCTCTCATTACAATATACTGAGGTGAATACATAGCTAAGGAGGACAGAAAGGAAGAAGAAAAGGGAGAGAGAAAACAAAATATGTTTATACTTACAGCACTGTAATTAAAATATTTCATTAACTATATTTAGATTTTCATGTAATAATTGTACATGAACATTGCTCATACTTATTAGTCTTTAGTACTTTTATGTCTACAAACTGTCAGATCATTCCTATAGCCCAAATGTTTAGTATTTGCACAATAATTTCTTTTTTTGGTCTCTGTGAGTGATTTATACACATTGTACTTGTCATAAAAACATAATAGCAAACATCAAACTGAATTTTCATTACTCCCTTGTTTTCCTACATTTACAAAGGCTCAGTTTCTGGAATAATTACTGCTCCCCTCCCCTTCATTCTCATGCTTTGGACACTCTTCTTTACTTCTGCACTCTCAGCTGATGACCTTATGTCACACTTGACAAGGATTAAACAGTTAGCCAACAAATGATAATTACCTCCAATTTTGAACACCACAGTAACCAGCATAACTAATATCTGTATCTATCCTTACTTTGCCCTTCTCTTCTATTATACAGAAAATGCATTTTTCTTCCTTTCAAAGATCAATTCTCTTGTATTCCAGATACCTTTCAGAATCTTTATTTTTTGTTTTTCTGGAATATTAAAATTTACCCACTTTACTAAGTCATTCTCATCATTATTCTAATATGATCCAAGAAATCCACTTTTTACACTTGGTTAGTTTTTTTTTTTAAAAAGAATAGATTAAACAAAGATAAACACATATAGTAACTGTTACCATGTTTTGCAAATATCCAGTGTATACAGTGTATTTGTAATCTAATTTATAATGAAATATGCTTATCATTAATAAAAAGAACAGAGATGTTTTTCAAAAAAACCTTAAAAGAATAAACTTGTTCAGTTTGAGATACTAAACATCCAAGTAGAAAACAAAGAAAGAGAAAGACACTTTGGGGAAAAAAAGAGTCACTCAGGAGAAAATCTGAGTTAGAGCCATAAATTTCAAAGTAAATGAGTACATTGACTTTTAAAGTCATAATCCTGGATGAGTCATTGAAGGAATAAATATACATAAGTAAAAAGGAATAATGTGTGGTTCTTCCTAAGATATTCAAATACTTATAGTTTAAGAAGAAAAAGTGATGCCAGTAAATGAGACAAATGTAATATATAATACAATAATGGAATGCCAAGAGCAAGATATACTGGAAATAAAGTGCTTGCAGAGTGAGAGATGCCATATTAAAGGCTACTGAGAAATCAATTAAGAAGATTGAACTGAATAAATGGATTTGTGAAGCTGATGATAAAGCATCTAGAAGAGTAAATCTGCTGGTTATCATGATTAATCTGGAAAACAAATACAGTTTAAAATTCTGAAAATAGATTATCTAAACTTTTTTTGTTATGCAGGTAATATTAAAAATAAAGCTCAGAAAAATATAATACAAATATTTAATACATAAAAATTAGGGTAGTAATATCAACTTCAATTAAAATTTAAATATTAATTAGTGTTCTGAAAATAATTTAAAATGAATAGATTGTATAAACTAATAAAATAAATGTATAAATCATTGACTCATAATTGAAATCTAATATTTTTAGAAACATAAAGAAATAAATATAATTGGCAAAGAATAGAATGATAATTAATGGACTTTCACAGAATCCAGAAAGCATCCTAGTCTGTATTGGTACTTGATACTTATGAATTTCAAATACAAGTTCAGTTTGGAAGTGATAGGCAAATTAAATAATTACATTGACACTGCTTGGAGGAAGAAGAAAAGATAATAAAGAAATACATTTGCTTTTTCATTAACAATTAGTTCAAATTTTAAAAGACATACTCGCCATATTTTATAAAGCATTTCAGATCATAGAAAAGGAAGGAATGGTTTTCAATTCCTTTTCTTAAACTGTCATTAACCATTACAAAATCTGTCAAAGGTATCTTCCCAAATTCAGAAATCTTACCTTGGAACAATAATGATCTGAGATAAATCCTGAGACCTAGAGTAAGTAAGGTTATCTAAAAAGTAAAAAGGTGGTGTAGCACAGAAATTCCAAAAGGATGCTGTTAAAAGAGGTCTATCTCTGTGTAGATGATTTTCTGAGGCAGCCATTCAATAGAATGCCATTCATAGAAATAGGAAATCTTATACATTTGTGCTGCTTTGTATGAAACTCTTTATCAGAAAAATACAATTCGCGTTATGATTCTATTATTTATACAGACTTAAATTCTGTTCCTTAACAGAAACAGAAGAAACAGGTTTCTTAAATTGCAAAATTTCACAGGATGCTTGAGAAGATTCAATATGCAAATTGCCAAAGAAGATGTTTAACAGAAAACAGATATTCAATATTTTCTTTGCTTTACATTATTTTTCTGAGAAAAATGCACACTGCTACCAGATACTTAATGGTATACAACAATTGCATACATCTTCAAAGGACTGTCTTTATCCATTCCTCCCAGTCAAAAACCACCTGCAACACACCTAGAGAAGAATAAAGCTGGGTTTCTTAGCTCATTGCAACAAATCAGACGGACAACAATATGGGATTTATGGGGTGTCTCAGTGAAAGAGCATTAGTAAAGGATTTGTTAGAGGATTTTGGCTAGTGTTATATAATTTTGGAGAAGGCTCAAAAAAGCACAGTGTTGCTCTTAATAAAGTATGAAATAGGATAATCCTTGAGTTGAGTATCTTACCAATTTTTATCTAAAAGGCAGAAGAAATGAAAGGGAGCCAAACTTTATGCGGGAAAGGAACAACAGTTATATCAGCATGAATGGGATGGGGTGGATCTTAAGTCATTTGTGTAATTTGGATGGTGCTTCAGTTTTTGTTTGTGCTCAGTCATCGTTATGGAGTAGTCTTGTTTCTGTCCCACTCCATCAAGGTCACAGAGTGACCTTGTATGTTTTCGGTATTTTGTAAAATTGTTTATTGTCAATAAGAGTACACTATCACTTAGCTACTCAAGCTGGGACAGCTCAACTGACTGTGATCAGGGGCTGCTTGTGGTATTTGTCATATATTATATGCTGATGTAAGGTGATGCCATACAAGAGTGATAGTAAAAATTTTACAATTATCTCTATCCTTTATCTAAATGTTATGTATAAAGAAAGATTCAATTATTGCCTGGTGTAAGGGAAAAATAAAATAAGATAAAATTATTTTAAGTATAACTATAAATATATAAATGCATACAATTATATTTATTTACATATCTGCAACTTATATATAATATATGCCTATTTTGAATTCAATTATGTATTAAAACCACAATTATAAAACATTTTGTTAAAGATAGCCACTTAAACTTAGAAATACACAAATGATGTAAATTCAAATGTAACCTTACTTTTTTCTTTTGTGCTGTCTATAAACTGAGTATCTATAAAAGCTCTCTGACTTTTGAGAAAAGTTTATAAACATTTTATTTTTTTTTGTACATTAAAACCTGAATTTTTCCATAGGCAATTAACATCTGAAATCTGCCTTAACTCAGTTGTTGCCTGACTTTCTGGCTCTGTTTCCACAGAAATATATATCAGATGGGTTAATATAAGGGGATGAATCTTTTTTAAAGATGGCAGTGTTTCAAATTTTTGCTATCTGATACTGAACAAGCCAGTAACTACCTTCCTCGAAAAAAAAAAAATCAAAATCAAATAGAAAAATGCCCCTATGCTTCTGTAATACTTTTAAAGAGCTCTGTGATTGTCAGCCTTTTGGGGAACACAAAGATGTCTTTGAGTATGATATGTTCTGATATCTGGAATTTTAGGAAGCCTGTAACATAAAAACAAAAAGGAGAGTAGTTAGTTCTGTATTAGTGGGTATAAAACTTTCAGTCTTCCCACTAAGGGGAGGAAAGAGTATTGTTGAGTGAATATCTATTGTTATTGATTTGTTCACTGTAAAATGTGTTTTTTTTTTCCTTCAAACCAGAAGTAACTGGTTAAACCATTACCTATTTCATAATTATTGTACTTCATAATTATTTACTTCAATGACTGTGAATGTGAATTGCATTATTATTATTATTATTAGAGAGTTATCAGTGGAGAAAAATTCTTAATTTTTATTACTAAATGATTTTCAGTCATATACAGAACAATCGGTGATGACATTGCAAATAGTAAGATAAAAGCCACAGGGGAAGAATATAGGATAGACATAAAAAGTAATCCACTCCTTCCTGAAGATAGATTTCCTTTTAAAGGCTACAGATAATATTAGTTATAATAAAATTTTCCTTGCTTTAAAAAATACCTTAAAACAATCTTTTCTGCATGTATCTTCTTAGTCTATTATTCCTATATAGACACTTTTAGAAATGATTTTGATGAACAAATCCCAAAGATATTATATCACTATTATGTAACTACTGATACTGGGTCCTTACATTATCATTTTCTAGCTTTAAGAAAAAAAAAAAGATTTTTTTAAAGATGTCCTGACTGCTATGTATAAAAGAATGAAACTCCACCATTCTCTGGATACACAAGATAAACTGGAAATGGATGAAAGATGTACACATGAGACAGGAATCTATCAAAATCCTAGAGAACATGGGCAATAACATAGGCAAGAACATTGGCCACAGCAATGCCTTTCAAGACATATCTCCAAAGTCAAAGGAAATAAAAACAAAAATGAACTTTTGGGACTTCATCAAGATAAAAAGCTTTTGCAAAGCAAAGGAAATAGTCAACAAAACAAAGAGGCAAACCACAGAATGGGAGAAGATATTTGCAAATGACACTACAGACAAGGGATTATATCCAAGAACTATAAAGATCTCCTCAAACTCAACACACACAAAACAGATAATCACGTCAAAAAATGGATAGAAGACATGAACAGACACTTCTCCAAAGAAGACATACAAATGGCTAAAAGACATATGAAAAAATGTTCATCATTATTAGCCATCAGAGAGATTCAAATCGAAACCACATTGAGATACCACCTTACACCATTTAGAATGGCCAAAATTAATAGGACAGGAAACAAGTGTTGGAGAGGATGGAGAATCTTATGCTGTTGGTGGGAATGCAAGCTGGTGCAGCCACTTTGGAAAAACAGTGTGGAGATTCCTCAAAAAATTAAAAATAGAGCTACCCTAAGACCTGGGTATTCATTACTGGGTATTCATCCCAAAGATACAGATGTAGTGACAAGAAGGGCCATCTGTACCCCAATGTTCACAGCAGCAATGTCCACAATTGCCATACTGTGGAAAGAGCCAAGATGCCCTTCAACAGACGAATGGATAAAGAAGATATGGTCCATATATGCAATGGAATATTATGCCTCCATCAGAAAGGATGAGTATCCAACTTTTGTATCAGCATGGATGGGCCTGGAGGAGATTATGCTGAGTGAAATAAGTCAAGCAGAGAAAGTCAATTATCATGTGGTTTCACTTACTTTGGAAGCATAAGGAATAACATGGAGGACGTTAGGAGAAGGAAAGGAAAAAGGAATTGGGGCAACTCAGAGGGGGAGGTGAAGCATGAGAGACTGTGGACTCTGAGAAACAAACTGAGGGTTTAGGGAGGAATGGGTGAGACTCATGGTGGGTATTAAGGAGGGCATATATTGTATGGAGCACTGGGTGTGGAACGTAAACAATGAATCTTGGAACACTGAAAAAATAAAATAAAAATTAAAAAAAAAAAAAGATGTCCTGAGAAAAGAAAATCCTTAATTCAAAGGAATGTTATGGTGGAGAAAAAAATGTTGTTGGCAGAGAAAAAATCCAGGATAAGGAATATTGTTTGATCAACTATGAATAATATGAGGAATATTGAGCCAGATAGAACTGGATTTAAATACTCCACACAAAAATAAATAGTAACAGAAATTTCTTAATCTCTTTGAATCCAATGACTAGGACTTAGATAAAAGACAAACAAAACTTATGTTAACTAATATTTCAGGAACTCTTAAAATATCAGAACAGAGAAGGACTTAGAATTTCAAGTTTGGAAAAGAACCAATGGGTCACTCAGGACAATTACAATTCAAACACATACTTTAAACAATCCCCTTTACTTTGCCACTGTTTACAGAAATTGTACAAAATACTACTGTTAATAATAATATAATTATTTTTTTAAGATTTTATTTATTTATTTGAGAGAAAGCATGCACAAGAGCTGGGGGAGAGTCTGAAGGTGAGAGAGAGGAACAGGGAGAGAGAATTTTGAGCAGATATCTCTCTGTGAGTGGAGCCCAACCTGGTGCTTGACCTCACGACCCCGAGACTATGACCCTGAAACCAAGAGCTGACTAAGCCATGCAGGCTCCTCAATAAAACTATAATTATTGTTAAAAAATGTATTTATTAGAAATCTTGTATCTGGCAACATACTTGGATTATTTGTAATCTATTTTGCAGTATGATACAGAAAGTCTTCTAGGTTTTCTTCCAATTCTCTTATTTTTATGATTAATGAAATCTATGAAGTTTAAGTCATGAAGACAAAGCAACTAGTAAACAGGTGACTAGAAAAATTAAGAAATTGATCCTATTTTTGTCTTTGTTTCTCTCTTACAAAGATATAATCAGTCACTTCATAGAGTGCTTTGTACCTATGAATTATTTGTGCAAGAGATGAGGAGCTATGTATAATCAGAAACCTGGAATCGCCCATTTGTGATTTTGTTTAAAATTATACATGCTACATAGAATTTTTTAATCCATGTACCAGATATCAAATAAAAATTCCTTGGATGCCAGAACTCTTTTAGATATTGGAAATTCAGTGATGGGCAATGCAGACAAAGGCCCTGGTTTTTATAGACATTCCATTTTAGAATACTGATATACATGCTAAATTAACTGATATCATTTAATGGTAAGTGTTTATAAGAGAGGAGGTCAGGATTGACAGAAAATAATGGCAACAATAATAAAAACTAAAATTCATTGAGTATCTGCATTGTAATAAGGATAGAGTTAAATCAAAACTGCATTGCATTATCTCATCTAAATCCCAAACCTCCATATTGATTACATAGCACATCTCCCTCACTTTGTAGAGGAGAAAAGAGAAACATAAAAAAATTAACTGACTTAGATTATGTCTCTCAGAAAGGAGACTGTCAATAAATGAATATGAGATAGAATTGTTTTTGTGGGATTAGAGTATTAAAAAAGGCATTTAGAACATTAGTGAAATATTTTGCCATTTTATGCACTATAAATTGACAAATAGTTCTTAAGACTAAGAATGGTTTGTACTTTAAAACAGTTTCAAATACAGCAAATTGTTTAATTGACTTTTTTCCTAATCTATTCTTCTGTGCTGTGTAGTCATAGTATCTGGGCAGACTGACAAGAGCAATATGTATTTTGTGAATAAACATCTGAAGAAATCAAGATACACAGCTGCTGCAAATGTCAGTTTCCATCATTTATGATACTCACATATTGCCCATTATATGCGGTCCTCAGAAGGCGCAGGATGCAATCATTGCTCTCATAGCAATAATACAGGGACATTGTATAGGCTTCAGAGGAGGCATTCTGCTGATCATGGTGGTATCCTCTACCTTAATTATGCACTATATTTGCATTATTGAGAGCACAATTGCTGCCAAGGAACTGTTATGATGTCAATGCAATTACACTGATATTATGCTGTTTCAGCATTGTTCAAATGTGAGATCCTTACTCTGCAAAATTTGATAAAAAAAAAGGCAATAGGATATTTATATCACTCCCATCAAAAGGATATTTGACATAAATCAGATGTCATAAATCAGATGTGCACGCTTAAAGTTTGCTGAAGAATTTAAATAGTTTTGTAAGCTTGGTAAAGATTTATTGTACTTGCAGTTTTTTTTCTTTTCTATACTGAGAGATATTTAATTTGAAATGTATAAAAGTGCTAATAATCAACCATTCATAACCATGAAAAGGGCAATTTCAAAGATTCCACCTTGTAAAAAAAAAATGGCAGCTTAACTGCTAATGTCCCCATAAATACTGCATTTGAGAGCTGGCATATTTATTGAATTTGATACCACTTGTTGAAAAATAAAAACAAAACATATGTTTTTAAAAGACCTCAAATTTACTTAAGTCTTCCAGTTTCATATATACCATTATATTATGCTGCCCATATAAGACATTCACCATAAGGCTAAATGATCATTTAACATGTTCACATACTCAGCAATCATTTTAGTAAGCAGTTACTATATTTTGGGAATTATATTAAGTGATATAAAAACAAACAAAATGACAAAAAGTCTTTCACTGATAAAATTGCAAGCTAGACAAAATACCAATATGTAAATCAATATGTCATGATGAAAGTCATTTCAAAGGCAGGAATAGTAACAGATTTTAGGTACATATAAATAAATTAGAATAGAGAAGTTGGGGTAAACTTAACTGAAGACATATGAACTGGATCTTACAAAATGATAGAAATTGGTCAGGTAACAAAATGAAGTAATATTTTAGGAAGGAAACATCTGTCTAAAAGGAAGGAGATATAAGTCAGTCAGGCTGGTGAATTAGCAGTTGTATCAATGTAAAAAAAAATTCACCACACTGGGTTTCAGAAGAATGGAATAGAAGGAATATAAGAGTTACAATTGAAAAAGTAGGCTGGACATTGATAATCACATACTGTATGTCTTCTGAGCAGTATTGATTTTAAGTTGTGGTCAGCAGGGTTCTGGGAGAGCTTTGAATGCCAAGAAGCGCTCTCATCATTTCATGTGGGAAATTTGTAGAATCAGGAATGCAAGGAACAGGACTGCATTCATAAAATGCTGCTCCTTCCACTAAATGAGGACTAGAAAAATGTGCTAATTCATATATGAGGGGTCAGGAAGTGGAACCACTGAAGAAAACAGTATATTTAGTATCTCAGCTACCAGCAGCACAAAGCCAGGGTATTTTCTGGCAGCAGTCTGGAGGCTCATGTGCTGGAGACTGACAAAATTTCACATCCAATCCACAGAAGTCAGGGTACACCACTGCTATAAGTGCATAAGTATTTCCCCTTCTCTTCCACCTTCCAATCTCAGTCTTCGTTTGTGAAGATGTCAAAATCCATGCAGACTATCTTTCTAGCACTCTTCGCTTTCATGTTTAATATCCTCAATTCCAACTATCTCTTTCTTCACCTTGTCTCTCCCAGTGATACCCACAGTAATACTATTGTTGCTGTCATTGTCAATAACTGTACCATTCTCCCCAAATCTCTACTGGGGGAGTTCCACTCTTTGCCCACTCTTGTTTGCAGAGTTCACTTGCTCTAAAGCCCTCGCTCTGTATGTTATTCGGTCACTTTGTACTCCATCATTTTTCCTTTCCACACTGCCCTCACATCTTTTTTTACCTACTTAAGCCAATTTAGATTGGGAAGTGTTATTTGTTTTTATATCCACATCCTCAACTCTTACTTTTCTCTACTCACACACGCTTTGCTGGCAGACTTTTTTTTTTTTTTTTTAAGATTTTATTTATTTTTTGAGAGAGGGAGAGAGAAAGAGAGCGCACAAGTACAAGCAGGCAGAGGGGCAGAGGGAGAGGGAGAAGCAGACTCCCAGCTGAGCAGGGAGCCGGATGTGGGATTCCATCCCAGGATCCTGAGATCATGACCTAAGAGGAAGGCAGACACCCAACCAACTGAGACACCCAGGTGCCCACCAGCAGACTTTCAACTCAAGTTACAACCAGCCCTTGATTAACTCTTTGTCTACAGCCAAACTGTTGAAAGTGGCTTTTGAAAACACACAATCTGTTTTGTGTTAAACTGTTCAACTTTAAGAAATCTGTGGTACTCAGAAAACCCATTTTATTTTTCTAGTAATTTATTATTCCACTCTCTCAGATAAATATTTTGCATCTTACTCTTCTCTTTAGATCTAATGCTCTTGCCCCTATGTCTCTCATAGAATAAATCCACCTGTAAAATTAGAAGTCATCAGAGAAGCTCTCATTTTTCACACCATCCGTTATACTGTTTTACATCTATTGCCATATAGTCTCCTGCTTCCCATTAAAATGGATAAACTACCTTTGCTCCACATGGGGTAAAACACCCCAAGTTCTCTGGGCAACACCCCCTCTCACTTTCTCTAGTTCCTTCCTGCAATATTCCTCTACCTCTTAAATCATCAAACCTTTCCCTTCTTTTGGATCATTAACACTTGTCACTTGAGCATGCTGTTATTTAGTCTATTAAAAACATGTTATGGGGCATCTGGTTGGCTCAGTGGGTTATCGCCTCTGCCTTCGGCTCAGGTCATGATCACAGGGGCCTGGGATGGAGCCCTGTGTCCAGCTCTCTTCTCAGCAGGTAGCCTGCTTCCTCCTTGCTCTGCTGGTTCCTCTGCCTACTTGTGATCTCTGTCTGTCATATAAATAAATAAAAATCTTTTGAGAAAAAAAAATATGTTATGATCCTCAACCCAATCCAATTTTTGCCCTGTTCTTGCTCCTCTTAAGGGTAAATCACTTTTAAAGATTTTGTTTCTTGTGTTTCTTCTTATCTTAGTTTTCTCTCATCAATTTTCCTTTTTTCCCTATTTCCTCTTTCTCCTTCCAACTTATTTAGGTGTTGATATTTCCACAGTTCCTGCCCTAGATCCTCTTCCCTTCTCCTGTCTCCCTAGGTTACTGTTTTTTTGTTTGTTCTGTTTTTTGTTTTTGTTTTTGTTTTTATTGAGGTTTAAAAACAAAGAGCCATGAAATCAGTTTAATGAATCATGACCAGATCTTGTTCGTACTGAAATTAAATGAGAATTGCATTGGAAATGTCAGTGAATATCACACATAGTAAGAGCATGAGAAAAAAGTGGTTTTATAGCTGGATTGGGACTGCTCTATGCTTAATTGTGAGTATGCCTGGAATCTTGTATTGACTTATGGTCAAGATCAGGATGAGTTTTATAATTAATATTGTATACGGGGTGAAAAGATTCCCTGAAATTCCCCAGACAAGCTTATTTTACACTATTTACCAATTTATGATAATAGTTTACACTTGGCTTAACTGCTTATGTAATCTGTTTTGGGAATGTGATCAATAAGGTATAAGAAATGCCTGGGAATGGAAACTTTCTTGGACTCCCTTGAAACAAAGATACCACGTGTATGTCCTGGTGGTTCATAAACTAAAGATGAAGTGGATCTTGTGCAGCTTTTAAAGAACTCTGGGGAGCTGTGCCTAGAAATCTGTCAGGCCACCAATGATTGCCTGTACATCCTGTTTCCCATTGTACTATATTTTTTAACCGTGTTAAAACTTTAATAAGTATTCAGCCTGTGATGTCTTGTGAGTCCTTTCAAATATTCAATCCTGTGTAATCAATGCAAGCAATTTTGTGAAAATTTTATTTCAGTATTTATGCATGAATATGGGTTAAGAAGTCAAATGTTTTTTATTGTGGATTAAGAAGAGCTGCAGAGGCACTGTCTTACGTCATTTTATCCAGTCCCAGGATTTTAAATACTATTTGTATGTGGTGACTCTCACATTTACATCTCTAACTGCTTCCCTAAGTTCTAGATTTGCATAATGCACTGCACCTTTGACTCTGGATTTATAATGAGCATCTCAATACAACATATCCAACAGCAAACTTTTGATTTACTATTGTTTTCTGCCACCACCTCCCCATTACTACATCATATTGCCATTTATTCAATTGTTCAGGGATAATAAAAGGAAAAAGAAAAAAATAACAAAACAAAACTGGAATCAGCCTTATCTCTTTTCTTTTCCTTACTATTCTCCAAAATCTATTAGCAAATTAGTTAGAATTTGGTTCAAAATATAGCTCAAATCTAACAGTTGTCTCCACGAATGCTTAAACTGCCCCTGGCCAGTTAATCATCTATTTAGGCTACTACTGGTCTTCCAGCTTCATTCTTTTCATGTATAGAACATGCTATGGTGTGCCACTAGGATTTCTCTTATAACTACAGCATACATTTTCCCCAGCTGTTGGGAACATTGACTATTGATGGCTTACAGATGTGTTCTTTAGCTAACGGTAGTTGCCTTTCCTATGGGGGAAGGTTGCAATTAATGATTGTCTGATTTGAGAGCAAAAAGGCCCAGCACCATTGCCTCACTTTGGGACAACTCAGGAAGGCCTGTTGCCAAGTTCCATGTGGGAATGTCTAAAGCCTTTCTTGGCAACTGTATCTTTGTTTAAATTCTCCCTCTGCCGGATCCTGCTTCTCTCATATTTTTGTTTCTAGGGAACCAAACCCAAGACACCAAATTAGAACCATTTATCCATAGAATGTTTAGCACATCTTTCCATTAAAATCAGGTTAAATCACTTTTCTGTTCAAATATTCATTGCCTTTTTATCATCCTCAGGAAAAAAAAAAAAAAAAAACAAAAAGCAAAAAACAGAAAACAAAAACAAAAAACCTGATATGACTAGTAGGGTCCTGATTAATAATGAGTCAGATTTTCTTTTACTCACTTTTTTAATTGCACTTTTTTTTTTATCCTATTCTAAATGCTCTGGCCATTCTTAATTTTGTTCTGGCAAATCTCCCTTCTGTGTTTGGGCCATTGTAACAGCTGTCCCTTCTTGCTGGAATACATTTATTCCTGATCTTCAGATGTTTAAAATCATCCTGTCATTTTAGATCTCAATTTCAATGTAACCTAATATCTTATTTAAATTTAGATTTCTTTCTGCTTAATAAATTAGAAGCATCCTTCCATCTCCTTTCTATGACATTCTACTTTACCTTTCTGCATAGCTTTCATCACTAGGGTATTTTTCTGTTTCATTTATTTATTTATGCATTTATTTATTGAAGCATGTATGTATGCATGCATGTATATATGTATTTACTTATTTTTGTCTTTCGCAATTAGACTGGAAAATCTATGAAAGTGGACTCTCCATCTATTGTCTTTACTATTATATTCCATTTCATACAAAATAACCAGGACCCTAGAAGTCTGACAATAAGTATACTTGATAACAAATGACATAATGGTAATCATAACTTCCGTTAATATAAAACTCTTACTTGTCTGATATCTGTATCACCACAAGTGGATTCCTTAAATATGTCTTTCATTGGGCCACCTGGAAGCCAACCCAGGAGGGGTAATTTGCGCAGAAGTAATTTATTAGTTCCTAGGAAAATTTAGTATTGGGGTTAACGTAGAGCAAGAAATCAGCTGTAATACCTAGCTTGCTAAAATATAACTACAGAGGCCACTGGGGGCGAAGAAAATTTTCCAGAGAAGGGCATAGGCCTTTGGAATGATGAGGCCTGTGCTACAACTCTGTGATAGGAATGCCTCCAGGAGTTGCCTTCCCAGAAGCTTTCTTATCCCAAACAGCCGCCCTATGGTCTAAGAGTTGTATGCATTGTCCCACAGGCTATGTTTAGCAGAACTGTAGAACACACAGATTAGCATATCCTATCTTTCCTGTAAACAGAGCACCCTAGTTGCAGTAAGACCCTTGTCACACATCACCAGCTGGAGAAACAGTGATAAGATTTTGTGATTATCCTGAAAGACTACGAAAAGCAGGAGCAAAGAAAAAAGCAAAGGGTCTTCGTCTCTTGAGTGTTGACCCCCTTGCTTTCTCCTCTCTTTCACAGCAGAGTTTGAAGTAATCTTTCATCCCTCTTTACGGGAATTGCTGGCCCTTTCAGGCAATTTAGCAGAGGCAAAAAGCAAAAAAAAGGACCAGAATGGGAAAGTGCCAAGCAAGGAAATAAAATCAGCTAAAGTCCCAAGAGAGTACCCATAGTTCAACTGTGGATGAATACTCTGGAAATAGTTCAGGTCACACCTTGGAATTGTCCTAACCAGCAGTAAGGGATCTAGAGCATCGGTACTCCCTCAATCTGTCAGGCTTTAGTTATAACCTATCACTTGTGACATAAATTGCTGGTCACTTGCATAAAACATACAAATACAACAGACACTGGTAAACTGAAGGATGCTCTTTAATCAAGAACAGGAACATACTTAAAGAACTGAAAGGATTCCCTTGGCAAAAAGATTTGACAATATGTGGGTGGAACCATGATATCACATGCTGTAATTGGGCTTTTGAACAGAAGATTAAAATGACTTAAAAAAATGAGTTTTCTTAACTAAATTATCAAATTCAGTTAAAAGCCAATCAACAAACTATGGTGGAAACTTTATAGATGGTTTTAAAATGAAACAGAATACCTGATAAACATTGTCCTGCTACTTATGGCAATTTTATTTGTGGTGAAGATGATTCATTGAAAAAAAGGTTTTCTTTAACAAATGTAGTTGGAAATAATAACTAGCCATATAAACAAAGCAAAACATGATCCCTAACCCACAATATTTATTTCTAAGCTAGAGCAAAGATAAAATGTAAAACATAATGATGACATTGATGCCCTAGTAGAAAGTGTAGGTGAATGACCATCTGAAATTATTGTTCCTTTCCTAAACATACCACAGAAACTAGAATCAACACATACTGGAAACTTGACTAATTTAAATAATAAATAATCTACATAAAATTAAAACCAAAGCAAAAATAATTACATGACAAAAAATTAAAGTAGTTGAAGGTATCACATTGAGACCTTTAAAGGCTCATCTATCAAAAACAAATTATTACTAAGTATTTTATAGTACTTATCTCCCCCTTTTTGTGAAAAATAGGCGATAAATCAAAATTTTATATAATTCATTTAATTCCATCAGAAGGTTTCAAAAATCCTCAAATTCATTTTCATTTGTGTTCATTATTTAAAGGAAGCAAAATCCCTTGGCCCATTCTAAAGATGTTACAAATGGCATCTCTTTCACTTCTTAAAAAATATCTTTTTTTCCCCAGAGTTTTCCTATTTTCTAGATTGCACATGAATACATAAGGATGTGCACATTTTAATATATACACATACATCTGCTTCACTGTAGATTAAAAATTAAGGATACCATAGAGGAATAGTTAAAGGCAATGAGGAAGCGTTGATTAAAAGGGAGGAGCCCCTGGGGAAAAAAACAATTATATGCAAATATCTGAAGGTTAGAAATTTTGAGAAGGCAATTGTCTTGCTCTAGGTTGGCATAGAGAAGAGAATTGTGCTAACTGATAAACAAAAATTACA
The DNA here is from genome assembly GCA_003697995.1 of Taxidea taxus jeffersonii. NCBI lineage: Eukaryota > Metazoa > Chordata > Mammalia > Carnivora > Mustelidae > Taxidea > Taxidea taxus. The sequence goes on from RCUC01168104.1 coordinate 96,434, forward strand.
TGTAAGTGAATTTTTCCTATATATTTCCATTAAAAAGCAGGGGTTATTCCTTTCCATTATATCATCGACCTTCTTTTTATAACAACTTTAGATTATTATTCCACCACGATTGTCAAAATAATATTAATAAAGGTAAAAATTATATCAATAACTACATAGGAATAGTTCATTTTCCTTATGTTTACTGTAACCATGTGATTTGTATTAATAAAAGACTTTTATTTTTCTGAAATACGCATCAAAACACTTCCTCCTTACTTTATACCAAATTAGCAGTGGATTGGTTAGCAAATTCAAAGTAATTATTACATTCTGTTCAAAATATCATATTCAAAGTCGTACCCAGAGAAAAGAAGCCTCAACAGTTGTGCAGTATTATCTAACTAAAATCTGAGATCCCACCAGTTTAGAAATAATAGTATTCCAATCCATGACTCCTTATACTTTGCTGATACTAATATTTTAATTTGTCCATGAAATAAGGCAACAAAATTGGATATATAACAAGGCAAAAAAAAAAAAACCCTGATGAAAATTTTTTAAGAAGTCTTTAACATAAAAGAGGTTATGTGCAGATTATAAAATAACAACGATAAAAGAATGATTCTGCATTTAACTTTGAATACTAATAAATGTTAAAAAGAAAGAAAGAAAAAGAAAAAGGGAGGCTTTATTAACCATAAAGCAAGATACAAAATAAAATCTACCACATTAAAACTACCAGTTCAGTATTGGCCAAAAGACCATCACCATCATCATCATCATCACCACTCATGCATAAAACGTACCTTTGGGGAGCCCTTGTCTTCTAACTAGTGAAAATATTTCAGTGAACAGAACAGATTTAAAACTCCTGCCTTCATGAAACTTATTTCAAGCAAGGAGAGCTTATCTATTGAGTCATCTTATAATAAAACAGTCAGTCTTCACTAAGTGCTTCTTTAAAAGGAGCTATATTATCTCTTTTTGATTTCCAAAAAAACATTGTTTTACATTACACCTCTAGTACTTGTAAGGGCCTATTTAGCCAGAGCGATTCCATCTGGTTAAACAGTGATTTTGTTGTTTATGCAGTAAAACTTAAACTGACCCTGCCTGCCTCCCCCCCCGCCCCCCAAAGGGGAACTTACTTAAAAGCAAGTCTGGGAAACCAGTAAAATACGGTCGACCAGTCCCTGATATCAGAGCCCAAAAACAAGGACCGGTCAGGTCAGGTGGAGGTAACAGAGCCCGAATGCAGGGATGAGTCCGGCCAGGTGCAGACATCCAATCAATAAAACGCACATACTGTCCCCTAGCTACCAAGGAGTGTGGGCCCCACTTTTTGGGCGCCTTTTGGGTGCCAATCCTGACCAAGGTGATAGGCTAGCTCAAATAGCTACTATGGGGTGAACTGTAATTCAAGTGGCCACCCGTGTGTGACCTAGCATGACTGTGCAGCTTTCTCTGTGTGTTACAATCTCACTGACCACCTGTGTGTGGCCAGGCTCAAGCACATGGCCTTTGCTCTATAAAAGTTAGTCTGTGAGGATGGGAGGGGTCACTCTCTCTGTAAGAGGCAGCCCCAACAGTCGGTTTGATTCTCGATGCTTGGCATGAAATAATGCTTTGCTTGACTTTCGCTTTGTATCAGTCTCATTCCTTTGACCATGGACCCAACAGTACTTTTCATCTTATAATTGAAAGTTTGTACCTTTTGACCCTTTTCTCCACAATGGCTCCTCCACTCACCCACTGCCTCTGGTAACCACAAGTCTAATCTCTATTTCTAAAAGTTTGTTTTTAGTTTTTGTTTGTTTATGTTTAGATTCCACATATAAGTGAGATTATACAGTATTTTTCTTTCTCTGACTTACTTCATTTAGCACAACACCTTCAAGGTTCATTCACATTATCATAAATGGTAGTGTTTTCTCGTTTTTTATGTTTGAATAATATCCCTTTGCATATATACACCACAACTTCGTTATCTATCGATGGACACGTAGGTTGTTTTCATGTCTTGGCTATTGTAAGTAATGCTGCTATGAACATGAGGGTACAAATTTCAAGTTAGTGTTCTTGTTACCATTGGGTATATTTTCAGAAGTGGAATTGCTGGATCATATGGTGGATCTATTTTTCAATTTTTAAAGATCCCCCTACTATTTTCCATAGTGGTTGTGCCAATTTCCAATCCCATTAACATTACACAAGTGTTCCCTTTTCTCTACATGCATGCCAGCATTGTTATGTCATGTGTTTTTGATGATTATAACAAGTATAAGGTTATACTTATAACATTATAACATTACAACAAGTATAAGGTTATATTTCATTGTGGTTTTGAATTGCATTTCACTAATGACTAGTGATATTGAGCACCTTCTCATGTGTCTGTTGTCAATGTATCTTCTTTGGAGAAATGTCTATTCAGGTCCATTGGCCATTTTTAAATGGGGTTGTTGTTGCTATCATCATCATCATCATTATTATTATTGCCATTGAGTTGTGTAAGTTCTTTATACGTTTTAAATATTAACCCCTTATCAGATATATAATTTCCAAATATTTTTCCCATTCCATAGTCTGTCATTTCACTTTGTTGATAGGTTTCTTTGTGCAGAAGCTTTCACGTTTCATGTAGTCCCACTTGTTTTTTTATTCTGTGGCTTGTGCTTTAGCTTTCATATCCAAAAAATTATTACCAAGATACATGCTCAGGGGCTTTGTATATCCTTTGTATATCCAGGAGTTTCCAGGCTTCAAATCTTACATTTAAGTGTTTAAACCATTTTGACTTAATTTTTGTGCATGGTATAAGTTATTGGTTCAGTTTCTTTCTTTCACATATGAATATTCAGTTATCCCAGCACCATTTACTGAAGAGACTATCTTTTCTTGGTTGAGTTTTCTTTCTCCCTTATCAAATATTAGTTACCCAGATATACTTGGGTTTATTTCTGGGCTCTTGATTCTGTTCCACTGGTCTCTTTGTTTATTTTTATGCCAGTACTATACTGCTCCAATGTATAACTTGAAATGAGGAAATGTGATGCCTCCTGCCTTGTTCTTCCTTCTCAGAATTTCTTTTTGCTTAATTTAGTGATACTTAAAATAATAAGAGTGATTCTTCCTAAGCCAACCATATTATTTTGGAATCAGTAAAAGAGGAGAATATCATTAACTTGCTAAAAATTATATTGGGAATGGATCTATAAAATAAAACACTTAATTTGATTTAGCTGTACTTAGAAGAAAATCCATACTTTCAAATACTGATAAAGACAATAAGAAAATAATACATTAAATAAGCAATTCAATATGCTTTAAGATAAAACAAGCAGAATGAATGCTAGCAGCAAAAAAAAAAAAAAAAGAGAGAAGAAAAGAATAGTGTAAGAGATACAAAGTAAAGTCTTTGAAAAAAAATATCTATACAAGAAAACCTCAGGTACACAAGGAGGGCAAACTTGCATGTGCACAAAACAGAGGATTCTAAATGCAAATACTTATAGAACAAAGAGAATTTAAAGATCATAAATGACTATGCAAATAAATGTATTCATAATTTGAAATTATACAAGTAAATATGAAGGTCAGATAAAATTATTTTCTCAGAAAATACATTTTTTTTTTTTGGTAGAGGCAGAAGCTAAGACAACACATTTATATTGTAATAAAATGTCTGATTCCATTTTCTTATGTTTGACTGATGATGTCTTTTAAGCCTCTTAGCCCTTTGCACCCCATTCTCTCTTTCTATCCCACATCTAGATATGATGATAAGAAAGTTTGGGTGCTACCTTTGGCATGGCAGGTGGTTCAAAACACACAAGCCCCTATATACTCTATATACCAGGGAACCCTTATCAGGATTCAACCGTGAATCATGTGTAAACATACTACATATATGCATTTGAATGTGTATACATGTATGATATATATCATATTGATCCTAAACTGGAATCTTTCTGAATGGGAAGATATCAAAGAATTATTATTAATGTCAGTAGCAAACATATATGCCTTTTATTTCCACTATTATTAATCATCTGTAGAGGTGTTCAACAGATCATTTAGTAAGAAAAACTTTATAGGTACTTGAGTAATTTTTTATTAGGATGTGGGAATGCGGGGGAATATTAACTATGGCATAAGCAAATGTATACTTCAAGTTCAGTTTATTTACTATTCATGACTTTCCACTCATGCAGCTAAAATTTCATACATTCTTTATGTTATGACCAAAGCTAAATGTTAATTGGCTGGGCATGACTGTGTTGCTGGTGGATCTCAGAATCCACTGGTTTTCTATTCAAAATGAACTTATAACAGTCCCTCTAAGACAAGGAGCTGACATCATGGAAAAAGAGATGACATATGTGAACAGTTCAAATATAATGAAGTAAAGGGTATCACTGAGTAAAAACAAAAAAATAGAGAAAGAAGATACTTATTTTTAAAGGAAGAATCTGGAAAATATTTATGGAGATAACAGAAGTAAGCTTGGTGTTTAAAGTTTGGTTAATATTTCAATAGGTAGAAATAGAGTATTGGCCCAGGAGTTCTTGGCAAGGGGAACAGAAAAGGCATAAGTGGAGAGGGAGGTCAAGTGAATGTCTTCTTTCGTGTACTGTGAGAAGTCTTGTATGCAAATATGAAATTACAAGTTCTTTTAAGAGCAATACTTAAATATTTAAATCAGAAATCCTCTGATTCTTTTCCCATATCTCTCTGATTGTGTAGTTATAATTTTTAACATCACTATCTCCAATGACTGCAGTGTGATTGATTTGGTATAACAAATCTTGAGAAATTATAGTAACAAATTGTGAGTCTTTAATGAACTAGTAGAAATAAGACTAATGGAGTATAGCCAATTTTTCTAGGAACTTTGACAATCAATGAGAAAGGTTTTATTGCATAGTAATTATACCATAAAGTTAGCAGATTGAATAAAAGATATATAGTGGCTCAAATTTGAAAAGAGGAAAGTGAAAATAAAGTAATACATTGTGATCATTATTAACTGTGACAAAAAGAAAGGGATAAAAGATGACAATTAACATTAATGGACTGAGGTTTGAATAAGAATGACGTCATGATCGCACAAGTATGAACTACCAGCTTTGAGGGAAAAGGGCACACTTATGTCATAAGCAGTTAGGGATAAAAGTCATAAACAATAAGGGATAAAAGATGCACACACATTGGGAAGCCAATATCTAGACATTTTTCTAGGTTTCCATACCAACACTTATATTGCTCATTTCTTTCCTCTATTGTAATAAAAGCTTGTATTTAATTCAATGCTTATTACACATTTTTGCTTTGCTTTTTAATTTATTCATGAAGTTTAATATTATCTCAACAGCAATACAGGCATTTCTTTTTTTTCCCCTCGTCTTTTTAATTTTACCAGAGTACCATGCGTATGATTAGTGCTTAATATAAACTTTGTTATATTGTTCATTATCTAGCAATAGAAATTAATTTTCTACTGTTCTCAATTTTCTTTAAAGAATGACACATTTTCTCCATTAGAGTATTATTTACATTAAGAATAATTCATAGCTAAAACATCAAACAGGGTCTTAAAAAGATTATGGTATTCTACCAAAACTAATGAGACTTAAACACATCTAAGGGATTTGGCATCTATACCAATTTTATTATTTTAATATTTTTGAGTTATGCATTAAGAATTGCAATATGCATATCATTAAAGAAGCTCTTGGAATTTAGTAAGACGTATTTCAGTGATTTATATCTACTACTATTTCATGCTGTTGATGAACAGAATTTAGCTTGGTTGAACTGTATATCCCAAAAAGGGTATTTCATCCTCCATTACTTTTCCACATCAGCAGATGACAACTTTTGATACCAGTTAACATTTCAAAAGATAGAACATGATCTTAAATATTTATGGGGAGTTTGGTCTATTTTATAAAATTTTGTACAAGAATTTTGAATTCAACTGTAAAGAATGACTGAGATGATTTAGTTAGAATAATTGCTTATGCCAAATATATATTCTATAGGCCAGGGATATCATCATTGAAAGTTATTTCTTACTTGGATAAACTGGAACACAATGTAATAGGTGAATTACATCAAAAGAAAAAATCTAACTTATCATGTATAAATAAATATACAGTATAAGTTAAATTAAACTCTGATAAACACAAGATGACACAAAGGAAATTTATGTAAATAAATTTTCCATAAAATCTGCATTAGGTTGTTGTAAAGGAAATATATTTATTCAAAATGACACTATTGCTAAGCTACATGGCTTTAATGAGAGAAATGAAATACAGAAACTGTTCTAAAAATGCTGTGCAAAGCTCTTCAGAGGGTGTGAAAATTACATTTATGTCTCTGTGCTATTTTTTTCTCTTTCTCTTAAATGTGCTCTGAAATCTATCACTGCTTTACCAAGAATTACATTTTGCTCATTTTTTTGTTCAACAAAGAGGAAACATTTATGATTTTGCAATAATATGGTTTCTAATTTCAGACAGTTCTTTATTTCTAAAAATTTTAAGCCACTTTTCAGTGAAGATTGCATTTGCTTCATGCATATATGAAAAGCTAGGTTTTATAATGTTACTTCAGTTCTTTTGATATGATAATGTAAAGTTAATTGTATCCCTTTTCAGCTATTGAAAACATTAATATCATTTCCTGTTAATGTGAACAGGTGGGGAGAAGAATTAGCATATTCACTAATTAGATTTTATTTGCAATTTTATTGTCAAGCGCCATGTCTTTATCTTCTAAGTTTTTAATGAGAGACTCTCACTCTTCTAATAACATTTTTGGCTTACAGAAATGTGTTTGAAATTCCAGATATATTTGAATTTCCTCTAACTTCCCTTTCATGGTAAGCATGAAGAATAATTAACATGTTCTTCTTCTTGTATTCAAGAGAAAAGATAAGTTAATTTCCTTATGTTTATTTGTTTTTAATAACAGTTCATTCTTTGCTACAATCCTAGGATGATTAATAATCTTGTTTACTGATAGATTCATTTTTCTCCACCAGTTTGAATTACATGTTCTGATAACTGTAACTGAGAGGAGTTTCCTCAGATTATCTCTGCATATCAATCAGCAATGATGTCTTTTCATGCTTACAATGGTCACATGCAGGGCCAGTAACATAATTTGCTAAATGAAAACGTGGGGTCCCTTGTTCACAAATTATTAAGAACTCCAAAATGGCAAGAATAGAGTATTAAACAAAAATCAGTGCTCTTCTAAGCATGAGACCCTGTGTGGTTGCAAAGATAATAGGAGGATGAAACTGGCCCTGCCCACAAACTATGACAGAATCATTATATCATAATGGTTGAGTTTATGGCCTCATGCTGAGATTTTAATTCTATTTTGTCAATTCTTTAGCTATTTGATCTTGGACAAGTTACTCTGCCTCAGTGGTTTCTCTCCACACAACCAATGATATCTAATTTATATTTGTGTGTATTTAATAATGGATTAATTAATATATGTAAAAGATCAAAAAATGGTATCTAAGTTTTCAACAATATTAGCTAATATTACTTTTATAGGATGTAGCTATTTTTTAAAAAAATATGGATCAATTCCCATAGAAAACCCCTTCCCACACTAATTCCATAAAATGGCAGCTTATATTTGGCACCAACACTTTGTTTTGCTGCTCTGAGAGCCACTGATAAGAGTGAAGATCAAAACAGATAATTCAGATACCCAGATTTATCTCATCCTAGTTTCCCATTAGTCTGGCATTTAAATTCAGAGGTAGAATTAAGATCAATCAATTTTTCATTGTAAATTCTATATATCTAATGGACATAGAATCTGAATTTTCTAAGCCAGTTATCATGATTTTTTTTTACTATTTTCAAAACATGATTAAATAAATATACAATTGTATAATATCTATACTTACATTAAGAGATTTCCAAGTTGACCATGTATATAATAAATGTGTGTGCATTTGTGTTAATTTGTAGTCTCAGAGCATTCAGTTAGACTGATCAAGAATTCATTCTCAGTTAATCAAGAATTCATTCATCCAGTATGTATATGGTCAGCTAGGATTTAATCAGAATGTCTACACCCTAGAGGTGTCTTCCTCAAACATTTCTATAATTCATATCTTGACTCAATATCAGGAGTTTTACCAGTTTCAGTAATGGATGTTAGAAGTGGATTCCCGTTGGTAAAACTATTAGTTTTAAAGTTACGTGTTTTGTTTAAAACAGTTTCTAGGATTTCCACAGTCTTGCATGTTTGAGGCATAAGAATCACTCTTTATACTGACAAAGACTATCTCCTTAACTAAACATCACTTAGGCTTCCTTAGAGTCCCTTTGTCTACTAAGCCTCAACCTTGGTCCCTATTCTTGCTAGGCTTGCATAGTCCAGTTGTAGCAAGAATTCTGCTAAGTTAGTTTAGCAAGAATCCTTACCCTTGATATCTGATCATTCTTGGTATCAGATCAAGGGCCTTACCCCTACTATCACCCAGGTGATACTTGATCACCCTGGCCTGACTTCATCATGAATCCTATTAACTCAGTTTGCAAGAATTTCCCCTTCCCTAGATGTTTCCTGTTAGTAATTTTCCATTCATTGACCTTCTGTCACCCAATGTGCTCTTTGGCTATAAAATCCTACTTCTTGATAACAGAAGTTGAGCCCAATTTAAATCCCCTATTGCAATAGTCTTGATACCTATTGGGATGGTGCTGAATAAAATCTTCATTATCATTTTAGCAAGGGTTAATATAATTTTTTTCTTTAATAGTACTAAGAGATAGTACCCTGAACTTGAGTACTAAAAGGTTCTGAATTCAACTATAGTATAGACAGTTCACCTGAGTTTGCAGAGTTGGCTAGCCTAATTCTACTTCTAGAGTCTTTAATCATGCACCACAGCTGAGTTTTTCAAGGAGGGTGATCTTAGACCTCCATAAAGAAAAAACAAATAGTTAAGATTTTATTCTAGATGAGAGAAGTGGGTATAAGAAAATTTCTGCTTATCTGTTCATGAATGACTGAAATACGGCAGAATAGAGTCTGAGATTTCTTTCCTTTTATGCTGGTAATGAAGTTAGTTGGGAGTGATTAACCATTTTGTACCTCTAATAATTAACAGTTTTCAATATCTTAAATAACTTACTCACTTTGTGGCAATACCTTACAAATCAACATTTCAACTTTCTTTTAGGATTTTTATATCAATATAATAACAATTCAAAGTAAGTTCTCAGAACACAAGTACTAAGTTTTGGTAAAGAAAACATAATGAGGGACGCCTGGGTGGCTCAGTTGGTTAAGCAGTTGGTTAACCTGAGCCTTTGGCTCAGGTCATGATCCCAGCGTCCTGGGATAGAGTCCCACATCGGGCTCCTTGCTCGGCGGGGAGCCTTCTTCTCCCTCTGCCTCTGCCTACCACTCTGTCTGCCTGTGCTTGCTCTCTCTCTCTCTCTCTCCCTAACAGATAAATAAATAAAATCTTAAAAAAAAAAAAGAAAACATAATGATCATAGTTTTATTACTAAAAAAGGATAGAAAATTAATAATTACCAAAAATTTAGTAGGCTTTTAAATATATTAGCCTTGCATTATCTTTCCTATTATTTTAATAAGGACAATATAGGTAAGGTATGTTGAATATCATAGCTGTTATCATTTACTTATTAAATAACTAGAACCGGGATTCAAATCAGGTATTAATGACAACAAAATCAATGGGAATGTTTTTCTGTTGTTATTGTTGGTGTGTGTTGCTTTGTTTGCTTATTGCTTTTATCTACAATGAGGCATTTTCCTTAAAAAATATGGGAATAATTGTAGAAATAATCCTTGAAGAATTATAAGCTCTGAGATAATTCCCATGAAAACTACACAAGTTACCTATTTTATACAATTATGCAGAAGCTATGCATGTTTGGTTGACTATCAGGTTCAACGCATAAATCCATATATTTATCAATGGTTATCATGCCTTTTTGTCTTTTTTTTTTTTGGTCATCACATTCAATGAATTTTATTTTCTAAAAATTTTACCAGTTTAAAAAAAAAAACAATTCTCACCAATAAATTTCTCCTAGAATGTAGGCATTATGAACCTATTTCTTATATTTTTTCTTACTATAAAATTTTTTACTTAGAAGAGCCATATTTGCTGAGTAACACATGAGATATATTATGGTTAAGGTCTCAGGCAAGCAATACATAATTGATAAAATAGTTATTTGACTAAAATATTCACAGTAAATTGAATGCATGTGGTCTCAAACATCCATTTCCTGTACACAAACTAATTAAAAAGGAAAATAACTTTTTAAAAAAATATTTTATTTATTTATTTGTTAGAGAGAGAGCGAGCATAGGCAGACAGAGTGGCAGGCAGAGGCAGAGGGAGAAGCAGGCTCCCTGCGAAGCAAGGAGCCCAATGTGGGACTCGATCCCAGGACGCTGGGATCATTACCTGAGCCGAAGGCAGCTGCTTAACCAACTGAGCCACCCAGGCGTCCCGGAAAATAACTTTTTGATCTAAGGGAGTTTGCATATTGGATTATTAGATGGAATTAGAAGTAAACCATTCACCCTGAATAGTGGGGCACCTGGGTGGCTCAGTGGGTTAAGCCTCTGTCTTGGGCTCAGGTCATGATCTCAGGGTTCTGAGATCAAGCCCTACTTCAGGCTCTCTGCTCAAGGGGGAGCCTGCTTCCCCCTCTCTCTCTGCCTGCCTCTCTGCCTACTTGTGATCACTCTCTCTGTCAAATAAATAAATAATATATTTTTTAAAAAATCACCCTAAGTAGTAAACTGAAAATAAAAGTGGAATCTAGAAATGAGTTAAAATCCAGATGTGTATTGTAATTAAAGTTCAGTTTGTTTATAAACATTACTATTAAATAATACCATAGTTAATTTAGTAATGAGCTATTTATTCACTGATACTTTCTTATTTTATTTACTGATACTTTCTAAGATAAGAATTCAAGATCACAAAACCAATATGTTGCTTTCAATATCTAAACTGCTAAGTATTGCTTGGTAACCATTAATTGTATAATTTTGAAAACCTTGCATGGGTTATTATTTAGAAAAATGTGTTAAATATGTATTCTATTCTAAAGTAGTTTTAGGGGCACCTGGGTGGATCAGTTGGTTAAGCACCTGCATTTGGCTTGGCTCAGGTCATGGTCTCAGGGACCGGGGATCCGGTCCTGTGTTGGACTCCCTGCTCAGCTTGTGCAGGGGGGCAGTCTACTTCTCCTTCTCTGCAACCCACTCATGCTCTCTCTCTCTCTCTCTCTTTGAAATAAATAAATAAAATCTTTAAAAGATTTATATAGTAGTTTAAAGCAGTGAGACTATGAGGATGAGGTGATTGGACAATTTAAGTTTATGAATAGGATGGAAATAGAGCTAAGACAGCTTGTTACATTTGGTATTTCAGACATGTAGAGTAGCAAAGTTTAATGAGGATGAGCAAGACTTGCAAGCAGGGGTTATGTCACAAAGTGCCTTGTACATCATGTTATGTTGTCAGGCTTTATCTTGTAGTACAAAAATGATTTTAAGAGACAGTCACTTTATCAAGAAGCATACATTTCATCTGTAATTGTGAGAATTTAAATTAAATTGGTGATGAACCAAAATAAAGTTCTTTTCTCAAATAAATAGTTATAAGGTGAGCAGTTACATTGTAGGTTGGTTCTCTCACCCTCAAAACATGATGTCAAAGGTTGTTTCATCCAACTATAAGGTAAGAAAAAGTAGTTCAGGGCAAGTGGCTTTGAACAAATCACCTATGATCACAATCGATTGATCAAACCTCATCATTTGTGAATACATATGGACAGCTAGGAAACACTGTCTAGCAATGTTGCTTTAAAATTTTAAGTGGTGGTTTTGTTATTAGAAGCACAAAGGAAGAAACAGACACTTGGGAACAATTAAAATCTTTTCATAATATCTCATTAATAATCCCAATTTATCAAAAGGTAGACAGAAGAGGTGCCCTGGTTAAATTATTGAGACACCTCCATAGAACTCTAGAGGTTCTACAATTTTAGACCATTTTACAAATATAAACAACAGTAAAATTATATTTCACAATGGACAGTCTAGCAGAATTTCTCAACCTCAGCATTATTGACATTTAGTGCCAGATAATGCTTCAAGCCATTCAAAGTCAGGCATGAATTTTTTATTTTTTTATTTAAATTCAATTAGCCAACACACAGTACATAATTAGTTTCTGATGTAATGTTCAATGATTCATTAGTTGTGTATAACACCTAGTGCTCATCAGATCACATATGAATTTTAAATGCATATTACTAAGTGCAAAAATCCATTCCATAAAGGCTATGTACTGCATGATTCCAATTATAAAACCTTTTGGAAAAGGTAGGACTATAGAGATTATAAATAGATCGATGGTTGTCAGGAGTTCAGCAAGGGGTTGAATATGTGAAGCATAGAAAAATTTTAAATTGGGTTTAGCGTATTGAAACTATTTTGTATGATTCAGTATTGATGCATATGTGGTAGTATGCATTTGTCAACATTTATGGCCCTTCATAGCACAAAGTGAGAAAGTTGATGTATGAAATGAAAAAAACAAAAACAAAAACAAGAGGTCAAGAGATTTCAGGATGGAATTCAGAATGTGACTAAAGAATCTAACTGTATTTACTAATGTATGGTGCAACCTACCTGAAGAGAGTGGAGAAACTGATGCTAATTTAAATTACTTTGGAAATGAATATCATCTGTAAGACTTAAGGTAAAAAAAGCTGTATATAAGCACAGTACAAAAGTTAATAAGGTTGTTCCCAAAGGGTCTGGGTTATCAATTCTAGCATCATTTTATATTTATACTTGAATCGAGCAATTAAGTACATGAATGGATGGAGGGAGCCAGGATTCTCAATTAGAGTAAGAGGTTACAGACAAGAAACATGAGAAACTAGAATGATCCAGGTAGTGATAGCACTGAAGACATTCGTATTAACTAATACCAATAAACAAGTACAAGGACTCCATGGAGAAATGTGTAAATTAAGGACTGAAGCAATAAATATATAAGAGGATCAGAGAAACGTGTAGTTCCACAAAAAAGTGCTGAACAAACAAACAAATGGACCCACGGTTATGATGGGATTATGTCAAAGGCACATAGGAGTGAAATGAAATAGCTTCCAATGACCAAAGGTAAAACAATCTAAGAAACAAATAATGTAGTAATGAATTCTAATCAAATTATAAAATAAATACTCATGGGTCCATACTAATATAAATAAGTTATTAAGTAAATATATTTGGAGAAGAGAGTCAAATCTCTCATGAAGAATTATCTCAGATAATTTGTGCAGATGGTCTCATTCATGAGCATACTGAGTTTATAATTCCACTCCTTAAGTTGGGCTGCACATACGGACTTCCTTCCATAGAGTCAAGAATGATAAGGTGAGAAATTAACAACTTTCCAGTGGAGAAACTTGGAAAGCACTATCTCAGCCAGTTGGTCAAAGTTAAGATTCTCCATGACAAGCCATGTTAATAGTATGTATCTGATACCATGTGATGAAAATTATGTTGCCTCTATGAACTTCCACTGAAAAAAAGCATAAAATAAATCTACTTATGAGAGACCATCAGAAAAAGTCCAAAAAAAGGTATATCTATAAAAACATGGCCACTCCTCTATAAAACTGTCAAGGTAAAAAACAAAACTAAACAAAACTGTTAAGGTCATCAAAAATAAGAAATATTTGAGAAGGCATCATAGCCAAGAGGACCCTAAGGAGACAGGACAACTAAATGTAACATGGTATCATCAGTAGGAATTTGGAACATAACAATGAGATTAGCTAAAAACTAAATATGAATATACTATGAACTTATTTAGTAATCATTTATCAACATTATTTCATTAATTCTAATGTACCATACTAATTTAAGATGCTTATAATAGGAAAACTGGAGTGTGGAGAACATGGGGAGTCTATCTCTGTAACTTATCTGTAACTCTAAAACCATCCTAAAATTTTAAAATAGTAAATGCTTAAAAATTGTCAGAGGAAAACCTGTGTGGTAGGTAAATAAACAATCTAGATCTCAGAGATATTAACTGATTCCATTCAACTCAAGAGTAAGTTATAGCACCAGAAGTTTCATTTAATTTTTATGACTCTTAATATTTCATTTTTGGTTAAGCCAAACAATATTATAGATGATTTTTCTTTTGAAAAGGTATTCTATTTTGAACTATTATTGAGGATCAAGTCTCAACTCCTCCCCAAAAATGTAACAAGAAAATAGTAATTGAAATTTGCTTCGATGCTTATGAGGTTACTATCCTTGAGAAAGAACAGAAAAATATATCTTGAGTATTTTTCCCAGGGTGCCCTTTGGCATTCTATAAAAAGATGTCCTTGACGAAAGATTTTAAAACTTTCACTGACTTTTTCAAAGCAGGATATCTTGAAGTAGCCACTCTGAGTGACAGCTGAACACAAATTTCTGACTACCAGAAGAGGAGTCATGCTCACAGTACATAAATATTCACAGAGATGGTATCTTTAAATAAACTTGCAAATAATCTGACAGTAAAATGTATTTTTATGTTACCCAGTGGAATTAAAGTGAACTTTTTTCCTTTCCATTTTCTTTCAGTGAGTTTTAAAAAAAGTTGTTTCCAATTTCAGCATCTGCTACATTGATGTATATTTTCAAAGAAACTGCTTGGTAGTTTTAATTGTTTTTACACTGGTCTGAACCAGGTGATTGAATTCTGATATATTTTTGAGGCACGGTTATTTTTATTTGCCGTTTACATCTTATGTAGCCATATTTCTGTAAAATTCAATGCCACTGGTTAAACAGTAATATATAAAAATAATAAATTATGTCGCTGTATGTAGAACACTAGTACATTATTGATATGGTAAGATCAGATATTATCAACAGTTTTACTCTATTGCATTCCCTAAATATACATAGAATCTGAAACAGCTTGTGCCTCTAAATTTAGTTCTTGAGCCTTAAGGTACTTAACTGACTTCTACTTCAGGTCAATGTAGAATAAGAGGATAAGATAAAGCCTTCTGCTTGGAACTCCTACTACCCAGGCAAAGTATCAAAAATAAAATACCTATGGTTTTCATACTTTAGGTAGTAGGCAATGCAGGAGACTGAATTTGGGGAAAGAGGAAACAGATGATACTTGTTCTATAATTGGGCATATGGCTTGGAAACTGCTGCCAGGCTGAGGAATGAAGAAAGAGAATCAAAGTGGAACTTAGAAATCTTATGAGTTCAGGAGATAAATCTGAGTCTGGAAAATCCCAGACATATAGAATATGTAGGGAACTATGCTGGAAAAGAAAAGGTTACAGAAAGACAAAGTGAGGGAGAGAGGCCTCTCTGAAGGTTTTAGTTAAGGACTGAACAGCATCTGAGTGTGAGGAAGCTATACAAGGCCAGGAAACTAACCACTCCAGCGGAGTAAAGGAAACAATCCCAGGTGTTCACATAAAGTGGAGATGATTTCCTGTTCCCATTGTTCGGAGAAAAACAAAACAAAACACTATAAATCATAGAAGGATATTGACTCAGTAGTGGCAAAAATGAGTAAAAGGCTGATAGCTGCTTGGGTCCTATAAAATGAAGCCTAAAAACAAGCTTTGAAGGAAACCAACTGTCTCCAAGAAATTTAGTGTATGTCAGAACAAAACTCAAAAATTTTTGAAAATACAGAAACATCTAGCAGCCTGTAGGGTAACATTCAAAACTTCACCAAATCCAGTCTCTAATTCAAATTAACCAGGCATTCAAAAAGCAGAGAAACATAAAATGAAGAGAAAAATCAATGGAATCCTACCTAGAATTAGCATTATAGATTTCCTAGACAAAGACATTCTAAGATTTATTGTAATTAAAATTCATATATTCAATAAGATAAATGGCAAATTGAGCATATTATAAGTATTGAAACAATAAAAAGTCAATAAAATTAACTTTTAGAGATGGGAAGTACAAGATCTAAGTAATTATACTGTATGAAACAAATAAAAGATTAAAAACTGCAGGAAACAAAAACATGACAAGATTAATGAACTTGAAGTTAACCAATAAAAACTGCTGAAAATGAAATACAAAAGAAGCTGAGAATGAGTAAACACACTATCAAGGAGTTCTGAGACCACTTTAAACTATCAACTATATGTATAATTTTGATTTCCAAAGAAAACAAAAATATTAGAAGAATTGATAGTTGTCATCTTTTCATATTTTATTAAAACCATAAACAAATGCAGTCACATTCAGCAAAGCCCAACTATAAGAAACACAACCTGCACCATGTAATCTAAAATGAAATTCTTTAAAAACCAGTAAAAAACAGAGAATATTAAAGGAAAACAGAAGGAAAAGGAATACTGCAGAGAGAAACAAAGAAAATAATTATTGCAGACTTCTTTTAAAATCAAATCAAGACAGAATCGTGGAATGATGTTTTGATTGCTGCTACAGAATAAAACTTAAGCTAGATTACTAGTAATCTATAACCAGGAAACATATCTTTTCCTTTTTTAAAAGTAGCAGACTGAGGGTTACAGAAAGGAGGAGGGTGGGGGGATAGGGTAACCCAGTGATGTGTATTAGGGAGGGCATGTGTTGGGATGAGCACTGGGTGTTATACGCAACTAATAAATCATTGAACACTACATCAAAAACTAATGATGTACTATATGTTGCCTAACTGAACATAAAAAAAAAGAATAGGCTTTGACATATACAAAAAATTTAAAAAGATAGTAGCACACTTTTTCAGACACGTAAATGTTGAAATAATAAACTGCATGACAGTACGGTTTATATAAAGTCCTTCATGTAAGACATGATACAATATGGAAATCTCTATTCAAAATAAGTGAATATTAGTAGAGAGAGTAAATGTGTATGTAATTATAAAACACTTTTTTACCAAAAAGTGTTTTTTTTAAAGATTTTATTTATTTATTTGACAGTGAGAGAATACAAGCAGAGGGAGCAGCAGACAGAGGGAGATACAAGCTCCCCACTGAGCAAGAAGCCCGGTGTATGGCTTGATGTGAGGCTCCATCACAGGACCCTAAGATCATGATATGAGCCTTATTTGACTGAGCCACCCAGTCGTCCCACTTAAAACTGGTTAAGGTAATTGACAGATGCATAAATAATAGCAATATATTATACAATTTGTCACATACATAGAAGTAAAATTTTTTATAGCAATTGCACAAAGGCTAAAAAGGCAACTTAGAAGAAGAATTAAATTGGGAAGTTCTTACATTGAAAAAGAAGAGGCATAATGTTATTTTAATTTAATTTATTTCACATTTAATGTGATGCATTAAAATGCACTTACTGAACCTTAAAACAATTCAAAAAAGAAATTGTAGCTATAGCTAAAATGGCAACATGGTTATTAAAAATGATCAATGAAATCCAAAATATGTTAGAAAAGGAAAAGAATGGAATAGAGAGTAGAATGTTGGTTGCCAGGGGCTGGGGATGGAAGAGAGAGGGAAAGGTTAGTCACAGGTGCAAACTTCCAGTTATAAGATGAATACGTTCTGGAGATCTACTGTACAGACTGTATATGACTATAGTTAATGATACTGTATTATGTAGTTGAAAATTGCTGAGAAAGTATATTCTCAGTGTTCTCAACAGACACACAGAAAGATAATTATGCAAAGATATGAAAGTGTTAACTCATCTCATTGTGGTGATCATTTCACAATATACACATGCATCAAATGATCACATTTTACACCTGAAACTTGTATGATGTTATGTCTCAATTATAGCTCACAAAACAAGGAAAAAATAAAGGAAAATTGCCTATAAGACAAGACAAAGAAAAATGAAAAATTACAGGTTGGACAAATAGAAAACAACATAGCACAAGCATTTAAACAACAAAATTGGTAATACTTGACTTGAACCACACAATCAACCAGCACTACCTAACTTACATTTGTAGCATACGTCACTCGACTACAGAAGAATACACTGACTTTTCCCAAATGCACAGAGATTATACAGCAAGAAAGATCATATTCTGGGCATAAAGTCAGCCTCAGGAAATTTAATGATATTTAAATATTTCAAAACAGATAATGATCAAAATAGAATTAAATTATAATAGCATTGATTTGATTGAATTAAATTAGAAATAAGGAATAGAGATTTCCAAAAGATTCCCACATAAATATTAGGAAACTAAATAATATGCTTCCAAATAAACCATCAGTCTAAAATAATACATAACTAAATATAAAAAACTGAACTGAAAGAAAATGGAAATAACATCAAAATTTGAGATTCTTCTAAGTCAGTAAACAGACAAAAAGTTTTAGAACTAAACAAAAAAATCTCTAACAGGAAAGAAGGAAGGTCTCAAATAATGCCTTTACTTCACATGTTAAAAAAGCTAGAGGAGAAGAGAAGAGAAAATTCAAATAGAAAAAATAAAGATAAAAATCATGAAGATAAAAACAGAAAAACGATAAAATGAATGAAACTAAAAGCTGGTACTTTGGGAATTAATATACCATTAATTTACCATAATAAAGTGGGCATTAATATACCATAATAAAGTGGGTTTATTTCAAGAAAAGAAAGTTCTTGTAACCGGTTTTTGGTTTTTTTTTTAATTTACTTAATGTTTTTAAACTATGCTCTAGGCCCAATGTGGGGCTTAAATTCATCACCTTGAGATCAAAGCCAACTGCTCAACAGAGCTGGCCATCTACTCTACCTTTTAAGCTCAATAAAAGTCATTTTTTTTTTAATAGACTGAAGGGGAACACACACACACACATATCATTTCAATAGATGTAGAATGACATTGGCAAATCTAATCATCACCCTTGATTAAAAAATCTCAGCATGCTAGAAATAGTTGGGAATTTCCTCAATCTGAGATATGGGATTTTAGAGCAACATCTGGGTTATGTCAGAGTTAATATTAAACTTAAACATTTCCCTTTAACAGTGCCAAGTCAAGGTTGTCTGCTCCACCACTCCTATTCAACATTATAATCATTATAATAGAGGCTATAGTTAGTGAAGTGTGCCCAAAAAAGTTACTGAGATTAGAAAGGAAGAAGTAAAACTTTATCACAGATGGCATTACCATGTATGTGCAAATCCAATGATTCTACAGAAAAGGAACTAAAACTAATAATTTATTTAACTTAGTTATAGGACACAAAATCAAGCAACAAAATTAATCATATTTTTATATTCAAAATAAATGCTAAGAATTGAAGTAAAACTGCCATTTACAATAGTGATAGAAGTATGATATTCTCAGGAATAAAAATTTCAAAAAATATACCAGATCTGAAACTACAAAATAAACCTGCCAAAATTAAAGAGGCAAAATAATTGGAATAAAAAAAATAAGTGTAAGCTACCCAGGAAGTATAATGACAAATTTCTCAGGGCACTTGTCTTAGGACTTTGCATCACAGTGTTTATTCTACCTCTCTAACTTCACCTTCTCTTTCTCCGATGAATGCTTTTTTTTTCAGTCATTATGGACTCCTTGTTATTTGTTCAAAATCTAGGCCATGAACAAGCCTTCCTCTTGGCCTTTGCTCCCTTTGCATTTGTTTATTACATTCTTTCTTCATATACCTACACGGATCATTTCCTCACTCCTTTTAGTTCTCTGCTCAAATGTCACCATATGGAGGGATTACTCCCAGATCTCATTAAAATAGCAGCTCCCTACCCTGACATTCAGTATCCACTTCACCCTCTTTTACTTGTAAAACTGTTACTTTTAACAGCCTGGACCGTTTATGACCACCATTTCTTATCTGTTTCATTGTTTAGCTAGAATGTAAGTCCATGAAGGCAAGATAAGAAGTTTATCTGTCTTCATTCTTGCAGTATTTCCAACATCTAGATAGTGCCAAACATATCCCCCGTGTTTGATAAATATCTCTTGAAATTATTTGGAAAAAGGAAAATAATAACTGTTATATACACACATATATTTTCTTCCTAAAACTGAATGTGTTATTAAGCAATATTAATTTTCATATTCCTTTAAAATACTTCCATAAGAAATATTTTTTTTCCGAAAAAAATAATGAGTTAATGACTTACCTGTAACATACACCAAACAAGCAGAAATTTGATTCAAGGACTCTGAGCTGATTTAAGTACAACACTGCTGCAGAAGGCAGAGCAAGCTGCCTTCTACTAACTCTTGTGCAAGAAAGGGTCTTCAACTTACAGGCAACTCAAATATGTTAAGTTCAACAGCCAAGTATGTAAGAAGGTAAAATATAACCTGAGTTTCTCTTAGAAATGCAAATTGTACCACGTGTTTACACATCCTGTGGAGAAGATTTGATATTTAAGATTCAAAGTCTAAAGGAAAAACAAATTTTCCAACGTGATTCAGCCTGGTTCTTTTGCATCCATGTTTTGTTTTCTTTCTTTAAGTTCTATGAGGACAGAAATGTTGCCTTAGAAATATTTCCAGTTACCTAAAAGGACTTGGCAAAACATAGTGGCCAAGAATCCAGCAGGTCAGGGAAAAAAATGTACATTCTAAATTATAGTAATCACTTACATTTTTATAAGCACTCCAAACTTTATGTGTATATAACATATACATATATTCTATTGTGTGTAAAAATTCTACAAAATATATATTATACCCATTTCTTTTTATCTTTATGAAATCCTATGATGCCAAAAGACACTGTGTTTGTACACTCATTTTCAAACTGAGAGAAAAAACTGCCTTAGTGAGAATGAGCAGTTTACCAGGGTACAACTGGAGAATGGCAAAGCAGGACATGAAATTCCCTTTTCTTCAGCCCATTTACCTGTGGAATATCTTTTTAAAATGTTGAGTGGACTTTCATTCTTCAACAAGATCATAAATGGGTATTGGTTAAATTACTCAGTCTGTGATATTTTGTCATATAATGGTACAAAACTAATATAAGCAGGATCTTAAGTGTCAAATTACCAGGCTCCATGATACAGGTAGGAAATGCTGTATTTATTTGTAACTCAGAGTGTTATTGTGAAGTATCTAGAACAGTGCTGCCAAAAGAAATAAAACATAAACTACAAATTCAAGACACATACTAATTTTTACTCTTGTAATAATAACACTAGAAATGGTGAAAAGAAATGAGTATTATTAATTATAACAGTATATTTTATTTAACCTAATATATCCAAAATATTATCACCCAACTGCAATAAACATAAAACATAAATGAGTTCATACATCCTGTCTGTTATTGTATTGTTCTCAAAATACAATGTGTGCACTGCACTTATGGCACATTGTAGTTTGCACTAGCTACATCTCAAGGGTTCTCTAATAGCCTCAAGTGGCTAGTAGCTGCCCACACAGCCAATCTAGAACATAGGAGATTCCCCATGAAGTTCCTTTTCTTTTCTCCACTCCCTTCCTTTCCATCAGCTATAGTATACAAGAAGAAAGACAACCTTACCCATGCCAAATGTGCTTTGATTTTTATGAACATAAACGGAAATAAAAGAAATGAAAAAAAAATGAAAAAGAGAGAGATTGAGAGAGAGAGAGAGAGAGAGAGAGAGAGAGAACTCATTACCAGAGGAGTACATTTGGGAACTGTGAGAAAGTTTCAATCACAGTCACACCAGAGAAATGAGCAGTCACACCAGAGAAGAAAGGAGTGTTCGCATGTGTTTTATATTACATTCAAAAAAATCTATTAGGATATATGGAAAAGGTTAGAGATTTGCCTTAATTTTATTGGCGAGGCAGCTATTATTTGGGAATGTTCGATGTTATTTTTTGAGCCTAATTATATGTTTCATTTGGTAACAAAAGATTCACAACTCATGGAATTATGGAGCTGATTGGATATGACAACTTTCTTTTCCCTAATAATTTTGACAAGAATGATATGGGAAGTTGAGAAACAATATATTGTTGCCACTATTATATTATGACAAACGATAAGGGTTTTTTTAAGTCAGATAGAGATAGATGCTAGAGGGATAGTGATAGATAGAGAGATGATAGAATGATAATTGGATGCTGTGCCAACATGAAGGGCTGAATTGTCAAGGCAAAACACGTATCACAAAGGCATTAAACTTCCCTAAAGACTCAAAGGTTACAAGTAAGAGCAAAGCATAGAGGATGTACTATTTTCTAGGGCTTAAC
Source organism: Taxidea taxus jeffersonii (assembly GCA_003697995.1). Taxonomy (NCBI): domain Eukaryota; kingdom Metazoa; phylum Chordata; class Mammalia; order Carnivora; family Mustelidae; genus Taxidea; species Taxidea taxus. The sequence goes on from RCUC01168104.1 coordinate 118,677, forward strand.
TCCATCAGGTGAAATTTCCAGATGAACATCTCTTTTTGTTCCCTTCATTGGGACACATTTTGGCTTACATTTAATAGGATTTATTGAAATATCCAGTTTTCATTTTTGAGAATCTACTATGTAACCTATATTTCACACATGTAGCTTTGAACACTCAAGACAAACTTCAAAGTCTAAGAGAAATTTATTAATATGCTCAAGGCCACTGAGAAAACAGTGATAGAGGACCTGGATCCTCTACTTAATAAAAATTTATTAAATGGAGCAATTTTGATTTGAGTACTGCAACACTTTATATACCATTAATTACCCAAAAGAATATTTTTATGGCCCCCTTCCACTCTTCAACCTGTATGCCCCTCAAATAAATAAAATGTAGTTTATTTATAAATAACCTATTTAATCTGAGAAGTAAGATCGTCTGAAAATATTTTATAGATAGAAACCCCCCTTTTCCACTAGCAGATGGCATTAACATGTTTATAAAGAAGTTCATTTAGAGACAACTGCATGGAGGTCTGATGGAGGTCATTTACTCAGGTAGCCATCCTTCACATAGAGGTGGAGTGAATTACTTGTTAATGTCTCCCTCTTCTCCACTCCTCCTTTCAATTTTTTGGCAATAGTTAATATATTTTTTAGAGGTTTAAATACATGTTTATAAGTTACAGATCTACTGAACAAAAATATGTTTGCACTATTGAAATAAGTACCATCCCAAAAGTTTAATAATCTAGAAGCTCTAATTACATATAGTAGTTTTTATATAATTTATACAACTTTATGTAATATGATATGACTCTAACTACTGTGTACTTCTTGATATTGCTCAATTAGATACTCACAGTGACTCATAAGATGAGCATTTTTATCCCAACAAACAGATGAGGAAAATAAATCTAAGGTATTAAATAACTTAGCCACAGTCTCAAAGACAGTCTCTGGCAGAATTGATATCTAAACTGACTTTTATCTCACTCTAGCATGATTTACACTGCATGTGTGCATGTGAGAGAGGAAGGGTAGAGTTACAAAGAAAGAAAATTTATAAGTAATAAGCAAAAATTAATGAGCTTACCAGCTGTAAACAACTGCTGGAAATACCAGCTATATCATTTTGTAGGCAAACTGCATGCCACTATTAGCTTCTATAAAACATGTATTTTGTTCACCTCACACAAAAGTAATTCAAAATGATGTCATTCATTCTTGTACTAAATGAATGTTAATTATGTGTGTGTTACGGAATTGTGTAAGAAGAGTCGGGTGGCAGAAATGAGTAGATGATTTTAATGACAAGA